>SNQJ01S0046905.1:47562-64085 GCA_010110895.2 Picea sitchensis
AGCCAAGACCTTCTTTTTAAACTTGAAAGTGCTCAAATCTGTAGCATAATTTATCCAACTTTTCGTCACTCCACACCTCTTATTCTTGTGTAGCCTCGTATCTATTTCAAGCACAAACACCTTCATTCTTAATTCAAGGTAAACACACAAAGCTCTTTCAAAAATCCAACAACGCACATTTGTCTTTGCACTCAATACTCTACAACGTAGAGGGGTATTCTCTACTCTCTTTATCTTGTTCGATACACAAAAATATTTCCAACAAAATCCTCATGCAAACAACTTCTGATGTCTCGTAGTGAAGTAATCAATTTTCCAAAAAGTTTCGAACCTGTAGCAAGCCCTTAAGGCTCGGTGTTGAAACCTGCAGCTCTGATACCACTCTATAACGTACCCAACCACTAGGCTGGGTCGCACTACCCCTTACACTATGATTTCAAACTCTGATAATCATTAACTAATAAAGAAGCATGAAAGAAACGTAATAACCACTCATACAATAATCAAGATTCATGCTAGACCTAAAAATATTGCTTAATCATGTTGTGCACAAACAAAGCTAGCAAGAAGGCACATTAAAGATACATATCTCAGAGATAACAATCAATAAACAACAAAAATTAAAAATACAAGCAAAGGAAACCATGACAGAGAGCACTCATCTTAAACAAAACCAATCACCAACTAGCTGTAGACCAAGGACGTTCCACCCAAATGTAGACAATGTTCTTCCAAGTCGCAATAACAAGTTATCCCTAATCCAGGGCTATGAATCCACAAGGACCGATTCCAGAGCAACACTGAGCTTGCCAAACCAGTCATCACTCAAGCTCTCACAAGTTTCTCAACACACAATAATCCAAAGTACACCACTATCTTCTCTCCAACATGCACAACCCAAAGATAATGAACCCCCTTATCTACCACACAGTTCCTCAGGCTATCCACTTCTTTCCAGGGCTCCATTGCACCTGGTCAAGAATATCCATGTCGGGACTCTGAAGACTTATAGTTGTGAACAAAGTTTAACACATGCCAATGTATCTCATGCATACAAGCACTATTTCATGGCTGGAATACACCAACAATTACTACTGCCAACAAACCATGGTTGCTTTCCTCAATAATTCATCCCCCATGTTCTCACAAAGAACAAGAATGAATGAGCAACAATGAGCGAAGAGTGAACGAGGAGGAACCCCCTAATAACCCAAAAGGGAGGTTTATATATTTTCTTGGAAATCAAGAACCACATGGCATTTTCCCCAAGAATCTCATGTAACTACTTATTTTCTCAATTAAAACCAAGATGGGTAAATAAAAAGACTTAGCCCCTTTATCCCCCTCTCTCGTGGAATCATAACCCCCTATAACTCTTGTCCTTGTCCATCTTGCAACCAACGATGTATTTTATCATTTGCAATGTTCAAAGTATTACATTTCTTTGGCACTCCGTCCCCTTTTAATTGTTCAGACACTTCGAGCTTTCATCAAATAAACAAAATACATTATTAATTCGAGGACTCAACACTGAAGTATTACAATGCCCAAGAGAAATCCTCCACCATAATGGTTTCACTTCAGTCGAGGGTTTCCATGACTAACATTCTCCCACATTTCAAATGGAACACACATGCAACATTGAATAGCAATTTTGCACCTAAGACATTTCGTATGTGTGAGCATCGCTGCCCACCTACCATCCATCTTGTGACACGTCATGTTATAGCGTTGCATTGAATGTTGGGTAGATAAAATTAGTTTTCCATAATGATATGGGAGTGAAGCCACAAACCCCTTTTTTAATGATTGAACTTGGACTTAGGAAAGAAGCCACGTTAGCCTAGTGATATGCATTTCCATTTAGCTCCCTTTTAACGTGGAAACAATAATTTTTGTCAAAATTTGAGAGTGTTTTATGGATGCTTGAAATGAGTATGCTCAAGGCATTATCCTCGAGTATGATTTACCAATCATGGCTCTAATTACTAGCATTGAGTCCCCTATGAAAATTAGTGTTTTGAGACCCTCTTCCTTTGCAATAGACAAGCCTTTCCACAATGAATATGCCTTGACGATATTGTTGGATACATCCCCAAGCTCCCAGGTGTAATAAGCAATTTGATTTCCTCCACGATCGTGTAGACTCCCCCTCGCCCCTGCCACCCCTATGGGTTGTGGAATTTTAACCATATGCAAGGAACTTTCTTTACTGTAGGGAATCCAATTTTATTTAAGTTAATAAGTAAATAAACTCACCTCCATTATAATGGAAATACTTTTAAAAGTTAATGGAAATTTTGTCGAAAGTCATAGTTCTGCATGATTGATAAGAACTTTAATCTTGGAACTTTATCTTCTTCCTAAAAAAACACTCTAAAAAGATTGAATTTGTTCACTTATTAGCTCACTCCAATTCTAATTGTTTAGTCAACATTAAATATATACATAAAACCACTTAAAATTTCGAATTAATATCATTTTTTTTCATAATGGTTTAACTACACTAATTATTAATTTTGAAAAATAATTATAAAATAACAACAATTAAATTTCAATATCATAGTTTTGACTTATAATTTTATTTATATGATATTATAAATTATTTTATTACTATATCATGTTTTTTGATATTGGTTATACATTACTACTAATCTACATAATATTATATATATCTTAGTTTTGACTTAGAATTTTATTTATATGATATTGTAAATTATTTTATTACTATATCATGTTTTTGGATATTGGTTATACATTACTACTAATCTACAAAATATTGTATATTATCTTTATAACAAGTGTTGCATGGCAGCGTAGTCCCTGTCAAGCTTGTTCTTTAGTTTGCTTAATCTAAATGAAAATCCTTTATGCAATTAGGCTTATGTAAATGCATTATGGATGAATGGCAAGGTTTAAACTTTGAAGTTATGAAATAGTGTTGTATTTGATGGATTTGAATTTTGTGCTCAATATTTTTTGTTGGAAATGGTGTTGAGGTAATATATCTCTCTATGTTAAATAATTGTACAAGTGTCAACTTTTGGTCTTCAACCAATTTTGTTTTGGTTTCAATCTTTATATTAGACGTATGTAAATATGCAATGACAACTTACTTTTTTGTTTTAGCATCTCTTTATTGTTGAATTTTGCCATGTACTTATGAAATCGGGGTGGTGTAATTGTTTTGTAATACATGTGCAGTACATATATCTATGCTATTTCATAATATTAATTACTATGCTATTCAAAATTTAGTAATAAAGTAAGTTAAAGACATTTATAATTAATTAATTATCAAAAATATATTTTTTTGGGTCTATCCTTCGATCAACCAAATAGTAATGATTTATATGTATCTTGCGGCTTTAAATTTGTTAAATAATTATTCTCCCCTATAATAATAATCAATCTAATTAATTTAATTAGAGAATTTGATTTATTTATTCAATACTATACATTATAGCACATGTAAATATAATAAATATTATACTCAATAAATATTATTCTTTCTACTTACTATTCCCTTGAACATATCTCAACTCTCTCAAATTCCTTTGTTCAGTGTTATCGTCGATCGACCAGAGACACTGATATCAAATCGGTAAAAGCCTTACCAACTTTACAATCTCTCATTTAATCTTCAATTATAATGATGTTCTCATTGATTGATCGTTGAGCTTCTAGCGTACACAGTACATCTTGACCGGTCAGATGACCTTGGTCAATTGGACAATTTTACCTACATGGAGTGCCTTTTTGTCTCAATACTATATTCTTTATACAAACTTCTGAGCATTTAACTAGATCGACAGACGTCAAGCCCCTTTCCTCCATAGAACCATAAACTAGATCCTCAGGCGATCATTATGGTAGTATACCACTTGTCAAAGGAGGTTCCGCCTTTACACACCACGGAGGTATAAGTGTTGTATCAATAATCGCCTCGAGGGGTGCCGAGGTAGCTTTATCCTCAACCACGTATCTTAGAATGGTATTAAACTTACCACTCGCGAGGTCGCTTTACATTAATCTTCTTGCAAACTTATGGTGCAAGGTAATATATAAGTCGTTGTTCTTTACGTTAGATTCACGGTATCTCCATTTTATACAAACGATGTGGATCGTTGATCCTATCATGATCAACGATCACAGTTATACCTTTTCCCAGTAGATTGATGACGAATGGTCGCTAAGTTGAACAATTCACCCCCTGTGACAAATTCAGGAACAATGTATATCTTCTTCTTACTCGCCAATACTTGTTTTAGAGCCAAACATCCTTATCACTGCATAAAACCCTACCATCCTTATTAGTGCAAGAAACTCCCTGTTTTCCTGCAATCCATCTCTGTCGAGTTGCTTGACAACCACAATCTACATACAACAAACAATAACCTCCATGTCAAAAACAATTTTCTAATTTCTCTAAGCTAATGCTAACCATGTATTTTACTTTGATTTAAGAAGAATACCTTGAAAATAAGCGATCTCTTCCAATCTTTGTCAACATAACAACTTCTATCAACAAAGAAATGGATCTAGAAATCACCTGACCGGTGCTCTCAAGCCGACCTTTGTAAACTCTACCGAAGCCTCCTTCACCCAGTAGGCACTCGGGCCGAAAATTATTCGTTGCCACAACCAATTCTCGAAAAAGGAATGTTTGGGTAGCAATATGAGGTTCTGCCATCTTGGAAGGCTCATCCCGCTTGTTCTCATGAGAGGAATTTGATCTAAATCTATCTGTATCATCGACTCGCCAACAAAAATGAATAGTGAACAACTAGGTTCTTAAACCTCCAAGGAATTAGAATAGGGCAAATTATATCAACCAAAGGAAAAGGAGAAAAAAAGTAATCTCAAGGTGACAAATTTGTGAAATTATTTGCAAAAAAATTATACCGATCCACTATATTACAGGCTTAAAATTACTTTCACAAGATTTGATCCTAAAATCAATCAAGAAGTGACTATCAAAAATATCCTATATACACAAATATGATAAGAAATAGACTCCGTATCCATAAATGGGTCATATGTTTAGACACCATCTTGGGTATAAATAGAGAGCATCCATTAATGAGTTCTATGTTTAGATAAAATTTTGATCAGAAACACACTTGTATCTTTTGATGGGTTATCTGCTTATATAAAATTATGATCATAAATGGAGTGTATCCATCAATATGCTCTCTGTTTAGAATTTTTTTTAATCAAAAGTACACTGTATCCTTTGATTGGTTCTTTGTCCAGATAAAATTTTCGCCAAGCAGATTCTCAATTGAATTAGATTTTGAACAAATGGGAATCTAGCAGTAACCTTATCTATTAATGATAGAATTGAATTCACCGTCACAGGCACTGAGAATCCTTGAGGTTGTAAATACCAAAAATATATAAAATAAAATCATACCTGAAAGGACTTTGGGAAGATGATTGCCAGGAGCTGCTGGGCACCCCTGATCATCTGCGCTCTTCTTAATATTGACTTCGGCCCCCTTCGAAGGCTTCACGTCCTTTATAGATCCATAGCATTTAAAACAACTCATTTCTATGCTCCACTAATAGATGATCTCAGTATGAGCAGAACCGAATAACAGTTGAGGTGAAGGACAGTGAGAAAGCATAGCATTCACAAACTATAATAGAATGCTTTCAGTTTTATCCTTCAATCCATTACAAAATCTGAATACGAATGAATAGAATTCATAAATGATCAGAAGAGAGGAGGTAGTTAACAGTCGATGCCACTGCTGAAGAATGGGGCCTTCGAACTTGGGCAGGAATGGGTCTATCCTCCCCACACAAGCGAGAAGATGGAGGCTAGCAGAATAGACCACAATACCACGATAGTGGGTGTTCGGTCCTGCCTTCCTAGAAGACCCTTGAGGAAGGGATACAGATGCAATATCACCCAGAAGGTGAAGAAGAGATTTCCAAAGAGAAGTCCCATGATTGGTAGTTATTATTTACTGCAGCCGAAACACCTACACAAGGTTGTTGGGAGCGCGGAGCGGGACCGAGAAGTGCAAATTTTCAAAAATCTCCGGGAGTGGGAGCATTTTTTATATAATACATAAAAAATATATCTTTTGATGCATATTTATATAAAACATGCAAAATGTTGAATCAATTGCAAAAAACATGAAAACATAGATATAAGATCATTTAACTAATTGATTAGTGATGAATCGATGATCATTAAAGCATCAACCATTTAGTACATACTGCATACTACACATATAACATCAATCTTAAACATATGTGGGACTCAACATTAAAGCATCATAACATCAATCATAAAACCATCATACCATCAATCATTAACTTCAAACGTAAATTGTCATATGATGTTCTTAAGTTCATAAGTTCATAGCTTCATTGTTTTGCAAAATAAGCCATAATAAAGCGTCCGGAAATTGAGACTCTCAGACAAAGTACTAAGTTTAGGGGCTACTTCTAAACATGAAACAAAAAAGAGATCTAGCAAATTTACTAAGTACTATGCTCTAAGTTCCTCTTGCCACGAGAAACTTCGGATTTCTTCTCCGTGATCTTTGAATAAGAGGAGGGACAAGTGGAAGTGATCGTGGAAAACGACCAACAACTGAATGGCCCTCATTGATGATGGATTCTTTGTAGATAAAGGTAAAACTAATGAATCTAGAACCCTTGTAGCAATTGGATGGAATTGGCATGTCTGCTCTTAGAATATGATCGCCATCATGATCACTCAAAAGTTCCTCTTTCAAGCGCTCTAAAACAATGGTTTCATCCTATAAATTAGTCTCCTCTCGGTTGTTATCCCAAGTCATATCTCTTTTACAAAAAGCATTCACCGTCGCATCACAATAATCACGACAACAACCTCAGAAGTTGTAATGCACATAAACCAAGCTTTCTTCTCGGTCTACATTCAAGTTGTTTCTCTTTACGTGGATGAAACTGTATGTGCTCAACACCTCTCTGCTGAAGGAGTGTTAGAGACTGAAAAGCACCTTCACTGCCAATTTATGTAAATTTTTGGTAGGGGAGCCATGCATGTTCCACCATTCGATAGCACTAACGTCTCGATCTTTGTTTGCATGCAAGTTACCAAAGAATCCATGCTCACTAATGTATTTGCACAATTTAAACCCCAGGTACTTTGAGCACACTCCTCTTCATCGGTACCAACTTGTCCAATGCAAATTGGATATATGCTTGCAACTCTGGATCTGTGTGTGGTTCTCCTCTCCACCCTCGGGTGTTGGTTGGGCCAGCCAAGATGAAGAATAATATTTTTGGGGTAAGGACATATGCCGGGCATGGAGTGGAACATTCAAATTAATATCCCGACGTTTGACCACAGGTTTATGGATATGATCATACAGATCCCTCGCCGGTGAACAATGTCTTTGATTTGGCCTAGCATGTTGTACATCTTCTCATACAACTCTCCAATCACCAGTCAATCTGTATCTGCAAACCGAATAGTAATGTAAATGGGTTTGGTGAGTTGCAGAATATCTAGAACATCTGTTGCCAAAAATGGCCATCGAGAACTATGTCCTCCACCTCCCGAAAGTCACTTCTCTCAGATACGGTGTAATACATCCCACACGTATGCTTTCTCACACGGGTATAGGAATCTCTGTATTTTGTATGACAATGGTGACATGTAAAATTTTTGGTTCCACCCCCTTTACCTCCCCCAAACCTTGTGACATACTTCCACGAGGTGTGTAATTCTTTCCTCACCTCTCCTTAATTAGTGTTGTCGATTTCTATTTCGCGGTTACTATCATGGTTATTTAAATGAACTTCCCACTACCATCATCATAATAAAAAATGAGCCAAAATGACATACCACATCGACATTGTTGATATTATGGTAGTTAGCGGAGGTATTTACCTCCGCATGTAAACCCGACGAGAATAAGTGTATGATAGAAGAAACCCTAGTGGTTATTAATAACCTAGAGACAATTGACTCAGAGGAATGTTGTATTAGGTTATTAGCCTCCAAGAGAGAAGAAGTCATTAAAGGAAATATTATATACTAAGTAAATAGGCACCCGAATGAGAAGTCGACCGGGCGGTTTGCGGGTTTTGCTTGCATAAATCTGAGGAGGCCAATCCCCATTCACGGTGGGCGATCCTGAAACTTCTGATAGCACACTTATGCGCCGCTGCGATTGGCCGGTTTTTCGCGTAGGATACGGAGGATTCTTGCCGCCAGTCTATAGTTTCGTTCTTCTGTGGGTTTGGACTTTCCGATCAATTTTGTTCTTCTTCTTGATTGGTGCACTATCCTTGGAGGGTGTGCTATCTTGTTTAGGCTATCTAGCCCAGGGATTTCTCTGAAATGAAGTTCTTTGTCAGGGTTAAGGTACTTTCGAGGGGTGGCTTACATTTTATGGTTGGGTGACAATAGTGATATTGTCTATGGTTAAAAGCGCACATCAGTATATTCCTAAGAGACATCATCATCATGATTGTTGAACCTTGATAATAACTTGCTCACTGCAATAGAATGATGGAGGAGAAATGGGAAAGAGTAGGAGAAGAAAACATTCAAATATTCATCATAGCATAATATGCTAGTTTACAACAAATGGATTTTATTTATTTTTAAACAAGAGAAACAGAGCGGGCTTAAGAGCCTACCTCTTTATCTCTCTCAATGGTGGTTGAATATGACTATGAGAGCCTTTAAAATACTCCCTTCTAAGCTCTCACAAATGTAAGCCTTCAATCTTTCTTCCAATCTCTCCGATCTCCCTATGGAAGCCTTCAATATTCCTTCCAAGTTCTCCAATCCCTCCAAGCTCTCAAATCTCCCTTAGTTCTCCTTCAATGTTCCCTCAATCCCATCACTAACTGAAAAGAACCCTCTCAAAACCCTCCAAGCAAAGATGAGTGAAAGGAAATAGAATGAGAGAAAATGGGTGAGTGGGTGTTTTTCCCTTAGAAACCCTAGCCATGCCTTTTCCTCTCTTATGGAACCTTGTCTTGGTTCAGGCTCACTCTAAAAAATAAAAAAATACCCTCTCTTGCCTCTTGGTTCCGACTCACTCCCAAAAAAAATAAAAAAATACCCTCTCTTGCCTCACACGCGCGAATTGAAGGGGAATCCTTAGGGAGCGTTTTTTTAATGGAGGGAGCGAAAGCTCCCTGGGCAGGGAGCACGCTTCGGGAGCGGGGGAATGAGGGGGGGGGGAGGCGCTCCCCCGCAACCTAGCACCTGCAGTCTTTGAAGCAAATTCTGACAATTTCACACTTTAGACTTTGGCTACCGCATCTGGATGACAAGTTATAGAAAATTTCGGTTAAGTTTTCAAAGCAAATTTTGGATATGTTAATATCTTTTCTGAAATTTGTACACCTTGGACAGACACGTGGGCATTTTGAAATCAGATCGCGAGGGCATTCTACACAAACACAGATTATCTAGTAAATTAATGTCTGAATTAAATTATCTATCAAATGTGCGAACGATTTATATATTTATGCAAAAATCCATGATATCAAAAATATACACCCAGAATGAAATTTGAACCTCTGGATATAGCCAAGGTTCAAATTCATTTTACCTATTGTACACTAAGATAGATAGCTTGTGTTTCTGTTAAAACCAAGATGGAGAAACCTATCTATTGAAGGAGCATCATGGAGAATGAGTCACCACCATTCAATAATAGATTTATTCATCAAAACCTTGTAAGGTAATAATCATTAATGTATACAATTATATATTTTCTCTACAGCCTAAGATGTTAGGAGAGATAGCATCAGGGGATGTTGATTGCTCCCTACAGCCTTGGATGTTAGAAGAGATAGCATCAATGGGTATTGATCACCCCTTATAGTACTGGATGTTATGATGGACAACATCATGAGGTGTTGATCACCCTCTAGAGGAGACATTCCCCACTAGAGATTTTGTGTTTTTGGTCTCTGGTTCTCCACAGTACTTGAATGCAACTGCCTTACTGCTTTGTTTTCCCGCTCCGTGATCTTAGACTTTAGATCATATTTAGCATAAATTAGATTTGAATTTATCATGATTTTCTAGGAGTGGCCTTTGTGCTCCCACTTTGTATACCACACTGTTGTACTTAGAAGTACCATTGACCAATTTGTGGTCATTTGTTGGACATTAATAAAATTATCTTACCTTATCTTATCTTATCTCTAACTGTCTAATTCCTTCTCTTCATCCCTTATTAGCATTTCAGTCGCATGTATTCTACATACGCCTGATTGATAGCAAGGACATGAATACTAACTTCCAAGGAAGCACCCTAGGTCAAGAATGAATGCAATGCCTCTTCTTCGGTTTATGTAAAGATGCTCTTGGAGAACTGCTCAAAGCCTTGAAACCTTTTCTAGAACTCCTTGCATCTACCACTCATGTTATGTGTGGGTTGTTAATTGGATGAACAACACCTATTTAGCTGACTTTGGATCAATATTACTAATTTTTTATAAGGACTTTATATTCCAGTACAATAAAGATATTACAACCCATAGTACAAGGACCAACCATGCCACAATTTGAACTGCCTTAACATCTGTACAATGTGTATTACCACAAGATTTAGGTTGCATGTAATTTCAAGTCGCATTGATCACTTTCAGCCATTTGGGGACGTAACAACCCCTTTGATTGTAATAAGTGTGAATCATTAGTGTGGTGTAACATTTTATATGCCATGGTAAAAATTTCAGAGATGCCTTCTGTAGTGCTTGCTAAAAAATGCTACATATAAGAATTTTAATATTTGATTAACTTAAGATGATAGGAGCAAAATTGAGTCATATTTAACAAATAAGCAAAGAAAATTTGTTGTACAATAAGTAGTCATTATGATCATGTCGTTACCTCATTATATGTGGTCCACCCCTTGCTCTCAACCTTCTGATTGACTGGACACAATGAAACAACCAACAGTAGGTGAAACAATCCCCCAAGAACTATGTTTAATCCAAATATAATTACAACCATGCCCTGAGGACACCATGTATAGCAAACAAAAACATTATCTCCCACTGGACCAAGATTTTTTTTTGAGCTGGTCAAACTCAGGGCTTTAACATAACTCCACACATATTAGGTACACACATTCTCTCCATGGCTGGGGAGGTCCACACCTGGC
Source organism: Picea sitchensis (assembly GCA_010110895.2). Taxonomy (NCBI): domain Eukaryota; kingdom Viridiplantae; phylum Streptophyta; class Pinopsida; order Pinales; family Pinaceae; genus Picea; species Picea sitchensis. The sequence continues at coordinate 58,707 of SNQJ01S0046905.1, forward strand.
TTGAATTTGACCTCCCTTTGTACACCATGATTGTCATTATGAGAACAAATATATAGAATCTACTATCAACTTATATCAATTCCATTACCTCCAGCAACATGAAGAAGTCCATGCATCAACGTGTATTAAAAGAAAATTTCAGTCAGAAGAAGAAAGAGACTAAGGAAATTGAGATGATACACCTTTCATGCTGAACTGTCGGAGTCCCCTCATACCCTTCTCCCCACCATTGACTCTAGGAACTCTTTTTCTCTTCCTTGTGCTACTCAAATGCAAAGGTCCAACTGATCAGTAATAATCTATCTCAATCATGACAAATACACAACCCTAAGAGACCAGCGACACCAACAACATAGGGTAATGCATAAGGCTTACCCTGCAGTCTCTGGAGAATCTAAGTCCTCTTGATGAATATCTAAATGCTGTACCCTTGCCATATGATTGTTTCGGGAAGGCGTTGTAATCGCTGCATCACTGCCTCTTGATGGAGAACTAACGCTTCCACTCTCCACATAAATCGATTGCCGTAGTGCACATGCAGAAGTTCCTGAACATCTACCAACAATTGCATTTAAAGGATATTCTCCCTCCCCTAACTGTGGAGTGGATTTATTTTCGTCAACCTTCATTCCTACACAGAATAAAGTTAAACATTTCCTCAAATTAGAAAGGGAATTAAATATCTAAAACTTTGTTGGGAAGGAAGACTTAAAGACATTTACAATCCGTCATTGACAACTATATAAAGACAGAGATAAGGCCTATCATAGCATCGAAGTAATGCTAAAGTGCCTTAGTATGCACAAACAATTGACCAATGTAGTTGTACTAGCCCACCAAAGAAGTAGTAAGAGTACCTCAGATTTGCTAAATTGAACCAAAACCACCCAATGAGGTTGGAGCTGAAAAATATTACCTCAAAAATATTAAGAACCTACCAAATGCATACAATGTAGAGTATTTACCATCATATTTGTCCCATTTTGGGTAATGCCAAAGCCTTCAGCATATTTTTGGATGCTAGCTTCACATAACTCGCTAAGGATGTCTTTCTGTAAATTGTTATTGTTGTGAGGAGAATTGGAAACAACTGATTGTGCTGCTGCTCTTCTGTTCTTGATGCCACTTCTGGGTCCAGTTTCCCTACGGGTGGAACCTGCCACAAGGTCACAATTTTTATTTTGCAGAATCGTTTTTCAGTCTCTCAGAAAAAAGACTTTGAATTAATTTTCCACACCAATCCCATACTTCCTTTTTCTCTTAAACAAGGTATATCAACCAAAGAAATTCAAAGCTCCCATATTGGATCCAAATCTCAAAAACACCCTCGCTTTTCTTTATCCAAGTCATGTCTTCACGTTATTTCCTTCATAAGCCCATAATCAAGCATGCATGCAAATTATCTCAACATGCAATCTTCTTGAGCTGATGTAAAAAATGCACCTGCAAGCCCTTTGATAGCTTGCCACTCAAAACCCAAGGATTACATATGAACCATAAAGGTTTTCCTAAAGACTTCAAACAATATTACCTCCATAGCCACAGGTTTTAACATAAAAACAGACCAATACCTCCATAACCACATGTTTTCACATAAAAATAGATCAGGACCTCCATGCCTAGCTACCAATCACAACCAATAAAAATACAAACTAAACAAAAGCACCAAACCAAAAACTTCATTAAGATCAACTAAGAAAGCTTGTGTAAAGTAATGTAGAAGTGAGCTCTAAACTTCGCCTAACTAGACCCTGGTAAAAAAAATATTTGAAACTTCAATATCCATCCCCTTAATTTATCACATTGCGAGCATAGTAGCCACAATATACACAGCTTGTCATCTCTTGATGATGAAAACACACCTTTTGGCCAATGGGGTTGTGATTCAATGGCACAGGCAATGGCTTTCAAGCTGCCCACCAGGGTTCTATTCTCCTAGATGACATGTGCTTTAAGTGTTTTCCAGAGTGAGCAGGCTGTTGTGTGGTTCACCCCTGGGGGGCAGATTCACCCTGCACAAGTAGTGCTGCAGGAATCTTTACAAACTAGCTTGCTCAAGCATAAATCTCAAGAAAAGTGCACCTCTTGACAGACTAAGTGTATACACAAGTTTTTAACATGAAAGTACAAAATAATTTATCAAAATGGGATATTTAGAAAGGAAAAAAACAGTAAATGGGATCTTTGAACAACCTGCCCACTCCTTGTACGTAAGCATCAAACCAAACATTTGAACTATGACAATAGAAACATAAAAACAACACAAATTTCTCTATAACCTAGATTCAGACCAACGGTACAATCTCACGTGTTGGATAGGTTGAAAAAGGAAGTAAAGCCCTGCCTTGTACTCGATGTATTTTATGCAATTCTACAATATAAGACTTCTTTCCGAAAAAGAAACATAAACACAGGAAACCTAGCAGCAAATCAAAAAATCCCCACTGTACCAAACCAAAACAAAACCTAGATATCCATACAAAGATTCCATGAATGTGAAATAATCGCAAATAAATAGAGCAAAGCAATGATCCAATCAAGAAATCAACGAGCTGACTGACTGTATGCCCCCAAAATTCATCCAAACAACCACTATATTAGACCAATATAATTAAAATTCCATTAGAGAATAAGAGAAAATCAATCCCCGTACAACAAGCTTGCGTGCATAAACCTCCCCAAAACCTCAAACGAATTACACACAATGATAATTTGAGCAAGAATACGGCAAAACAAAGCCCCTCCCCACCACAAAATTCCATCAAAAGAAAAGGACGCTCACCAGATTTATTATCAGCAAGATAGTGGGAGGAATGAGTAGGGTCATCCATTTGAACATGTTCATTTCTATGCTCTGCTAATAGATAATCTCAGTATGAGTAGAACCGAATAACGGTGAAGGCGAGCAAGCACATGTTTTGCTTTTGTTTGCTTCTGTTAAAAGCCATGGGGAATGGGTGGAAGACCAGCTTTTAGGTTCACGAGAGTTATGGAAGGAATGCTTTCCAATTTCCTCCTCGGACAACACCGCAAGGTAACCCGCACTGTCAACCAGGGCAAGGCTGTGGTTAGAATGGCATGTGGATCTTCATTTACAGGTACACATCATCCATCCGTTTCTTATTAGAGAAGACACATTAATCATTCGTACCAAGCCCCCAACATCCTTGTCATGTTAAACTTGCGTGTAATCAATTTTATATATTGAATAAGGTGAAGCCTACAATAACACTTCAAAGATATCAACCAATTAAATTTTAGAAAAATATATTTCTCTATTATTAAAAAAAAATACATATATTGATTTCTTATGTTACACATTGGATATAGCACATAAATTTAAAGTCAACAATAAACTAATAATACATAGTCAAAGGGCAACTCATTGTTATAGTCCTAGGCCTTTGGTAGGGACTAATAAGTGATTTTCCCTTAGTGATGCATGAAAGATGTTTCCTCGGTATGAACAATTTCAATTGTAAGATTTTATTTCACATTAATTATCTTTATACTTATATAGGTTGATTGAGTGGTTGGTGACATATTTCTATATTAAATATTATTAACATTTTGGTATATATTAATATTATTACGCGGAATACGTTCTTTTAGGGGGAGTTCTCTCTCAACTTTTCGTAGTCTATTCATAGCCATTTGCAACGATACACGTGTTTTGTTAATTTGCCACGTGTGATTGCCATCCACCACCTCAATGTCGATTCTTTCCTTCACCCATACGCTACTGCACGACTTTAGCAGTATTCCTGGTGTCCCTGTTGCCCCTGCTGTTGTTCTGCGCTGGTATGGGGACGGTGGTGGCCGTCTATCTTTGTCTCATCTTGTACGTTTCTCTGCACAAAAGGTGATGACAACAACCATTAGAGGAGAACAACAAGCTTCCCAAGCAGCAGGGCCTTTCGGAGTCTGACCTCTAGTGGCTACCCACCGTCGAATGCCGGAAAGAAGGAAAAGAGCAGACTCCAGGGTGTGGAGACAGGGAGGGCGAGTGTGCGGTATGCCTCGAGCCATTCCGGATAGGTGACCGGTGCCGCGTGATCTCAACCACTGTTATTGCTTTGGATTGTGGCTTCTTCCATGTGAAGTGCACCAATGGTGACTCTCAAAGCGCTCCGTCTGTCCCATTTGCAGGATGAGCGCCGCTTGTGAGAGTGAGGACAAGAATGGTGTGAATGGTGGCATTGCAGGAAAAAGAGGGACTAGATCACGATCAAGAATCGAGGAGTCGCAAAGTTAAGTGAAGCTATGTCCAGACACACCCAAAATTCCGGTGCGATCTTCTCCATACCCAATTGTATATTGGCTGGAGTTTGTGCAATAGTGACCTGTAGCCATGAATTAGTCCATTTTATGTATTATAATCTCTTTTTGTTAAATCAAGTTGCGTAAAATGGGTTATTTTTTCTTTGAATGTGTTTACATTTTCTCAAAACTTCTATCCAAAATCGCCTCTTAGGTATACTTGGAAATTTACGTTGTTGGTGTTTCAGTGAATGTATACTCAATTAAAATAATGGGCCCAAAATTAAGCGAAACTATGTCCAGACGGGGCAGAATTCTGGTCTGATCTTTTGCATACTTCAATGAAATTTCAATGATTGTATGACTCAATTAAAATAATGGGCAAAGTTAAGTGAAACTATGTCCAGACATGCTAGAAATCTGCTGTGATCTTCTACATACCCAATTTGTGTATTGGCTGGAGTTTGTGCTTTAGTGACCTCTAGCCACAGAATAGTCCATTTTATGCAATATAATATCTCTTTTTGTTCAATCGAGTTGCGTAAAATGGTTTTTTTTTAATGGATTCTATTTACATTTTTTCAAAACTTTTATCCAAAATCACCTCTTAGCTATACATGTCAATTTACCTTGTGTTTCAATTGAGCTATGCTTATAAAACCAACTACAACAAATATAATGAATAGGGAATTTACAGATCAATTGCAAATTGATCGCAAGTAACCCCCTTCGATTCTCAACGCATTCCATACGACTTATTTGAGAATCCCCTGGCAAGTCCCAGTCCCCAAAATTGGAGGTTTTATAAAAGAAAAAGTTTGAATAGTAAAGCACACAAACTACTAGAGTAATTGGAAGACTTCAATGGTTTTGGATGGGATTCAGGCAGTGATCATCTACAGGGTGCTTGTATTGGTGTGATACTGTCAACACAACCACATGCCCAATTCTTCCATCACGCAAGAAAATTCATTCATGATATATATCTCCAAAGCTCATAACCTAGATTCCTTACTCATATCCCTGCAATACCTTCCTTTGAAATCTTCTGCAACAATCTCTACAAACGTCTGCAATTGCATGGAAGAGAACAATCACACCCACAACTGCTCACCTTGT
>SNQJ01S0046905.1:66826-91323 GCA_010110895.2 Picea sitchensis
ATTGTTTCAAAATATCTTTTTGTTATAATAATAACAAAGGTTGCATGGCAGCTTAGTCCCTGCAGAGTTAGTTGGGAAATATATGATGAACAATGAAACTTACTATAACTAAATCCATAGATAATGAATAGTCTTTGTTGGAATATAATAATTAAACAATACATCTAATAAAGAAGAATAACATTACTATTTATGTAGATAGGACAACAATGATAAGAATAAAGAAAAACAAGTAAAAACATTTAGCATAAGACTTTGTAAAAAACAATAAAAAATGTAAAGTATTGAATATGCAGTAAAACTTAGTAAATAAGTGAAGTGTTCAATGGAGAGGTTAGCATATGCGGGGAGAAAATAAGTGAAATGTTCAATGGGAGGTTTAGCATTCGTGAAAATCAATGTAAAGTGTTTGGACTAAAAACATTTAGGATAAAACTTTGTAAAAATATGCAAGAAGGTAAATTATTCAATGTGAAGTAAAGCTTAGTAAATTTTTAATGACGAGTAAAACTTAGTGATTAAATAGTAAATGTCCAATGTGGATTAAAACTTAGTAAGTAAACAAGTGCTGCATGACAACGTAGTCCCTGCCAGGTTGGAATACACGTGGGAAGCAAGTTGAAGTACATGTGGTATCCATGCAGAATTTAGCATTCCAGAATCAAGGTTCCTAGTATCTAAATTTGATAGTACAGGAAAATTAATAATGTCTTGCAAAAAGGCTCTTGGACACAAAAAAATTAGCATAGAATAGAAAAGTAATAACGCAACAAAGGTTCCTGGACATAAAAAGTTTAGCATACAATAGAAAAGAAAATTGAAACTTATCAAAAACTAATAATGTCAAAGGTTCGTGGACACCAAAAATTTAGCATACAATAGAATAATAATAATGTCTGAAATTTATCAAAAATTAATATAACACAACAAAGGTTCCAACAAAGGCATTCCCAAATTAGTTTTATTTGAAATTTATCAAAAACAAGTACACGAATTAGAAATTTAGCATTCCCGAATTAGTTTTCTTTGAAACAAAGGTTCTCGAACACAAAAAAATTGAAATTTATCAAAAACTGATAATGTCTGTTACATCAACAAAGGTTCCTGGACACCAAAAATTTAGCATACAATAGAATAGTAATAACGTCTGAAATTTAGCAAAAATTAATACAACACAACAAAGGTTCCAACAAAGGCATTCCCGAATTAGTTTTCTTTGAAATTTATCAAAAAATAATAATGTTTGTTACATATTTCTGGAAATTTAAATGCATTTGTCACATAGACTAGGATTGGGGCTCCCGCGGACCATAAAAATTAATAAGTACAAGAATCACAAGTGTCGAAAGAAGAAGTGCGCGACGGTAGAGAGGAGGACCTGAAAAGAAGAAATTGGAAGTTATGAGTGTTTGGTTATAGTTTTTTTATTTAAAGAGGTATAATAACTGGATTGATAAAGAAAACAAGATGTCAATATAGACTTACTATGAAGCTGATGCGTTTTTGTTGCTGTCGTCGATGGTCAGTGGAATCGTGTCAACAGGTTGTTGCCCTTCCTGGATGAGGTTGTCCATTCTCCGTTGGAACCATTCTTCAATGTAGTTTCTCATGGGGGCCATGTTGATTTCATCCCGGATTTCTATGTCGTAAAGGTCATTTTCCAATTTCCTTAGATCAATTGAAATACTATGAAGACTCTGTTCAATTTCTTCATTGTGTCCCGCATTGTCTAGTACCCCGTGCTCGAGGTCATCTACATGATGTTCAACTATGCCGTAAAACTTTTCGAAAGACAACCCATTTAAAATATCAAGTTGTTCATTGAAGGCTTCTTTGGTCATTGACAAGAATTTGAGAATTAAGTTTCGGTCTTGAACCTTGTGGGTACTTCCGGCTAAGTCTATTTGGATCAGGTTTGTGAATAATTCTTCCTTTTCTAATATGGATTGTTTACATGATTCGACAATGAGCTCCAGGTTCTTAACTTTCTTTTGCCAACATGCTTTTACTTTTTTGGCCCGCTTTGGGGAGGGGAGATTCTCTTGTCTTCATTTCAGTTTCGAGGTGTTGATGGTATGGTTGGCAAAAGGGGTCAACACCTGTTCACATAAATGTTGATCATTTTTTAAATTCGCCTGCAAATGTTCGATCAAATTATTTTCCCTCTTTCGGAAGGAAACTATATTTTGTGATGTTTCCCAGGCTTCAGTAACTAGTTGCATTCTTTTCTTGATGTTATTATCTATAAGGGTTCTAGACGATGAAAGGAGGGTAGAGGATACTTTCATCTTGGCTGCAGTGGTAGCAGACACGTTTTTTGCTAAAGGACTGGCAAATTCTAGGGTGGCAATGAAAGCCTCCTCAAATTCCTTGAGGCGGTCTTTCAGACTGACATTTTCTGCTTCAATTCCTCCAATGGAATCATGAAGAGAATCACCGGTTACGTGGTGAAATAGGGAGATTTGGGACGACTGCATTTTCCTAAAGTTAATCTTTGTGTGATATTTTCCTTTCCTATTTGTTACATCTCTCTTTTCAATGACCATATTTTTAGATTGGCTGTCAAAAACAACGCTCTGGAATACGAAGGATTCATCTTTGTAAAAAATGTCGGTCTCAGCTATTTCCATTGCGGACGAACCAACTTTGTGCATGTGCTCAGTTTCAATTTCAAGTTGCAACTATGCACTTTCAATTTCGGGTTCGTCCGCCTACCCTACATTGTTTTTTCTCTTCTTCGTCAGTGGAATTTTGTGAGAACTATCAATTTTTATGCGAGGAGGGTTCTTATCTCGTCCTTTGTTTGAAGATCTCTGGGTTGCTTTCTTACTTGGGTGGGCCGTTGATGCAATGCTCCGTGATGTCGTTCTCTTGGGAGTGCTAGTGGGGGACTGGACACTCTTCTCACCGGATACTTTTCCCTGTTGTCTGTACAATTCAGTCGCGTTTGCAATGTCTCTACATCGCAATCACCAGAAGCAGAATTGTTGTCGTCACTGTCCTTGTATTCGGCCAGGTGTCTATGGATAAAAGAGCTCTTAAAGCCAATTGCCAATAAATGTTCTGGAAAAATCCCATTAGGGTCGAACCCTTTTAGCCTTTCAGGAAGTCCCCGACTTTCCAGGGCAGAGGAATGAATTGTTTTTTTTTCTTGTCATGGAAAAAATGCAACAAGTGGTTGTATTGCCTTGCTATTTCTGCAACAAACATCTTGTCCATGATGTGGCATGGAAGGAAAATAGGATTTTCCTTGGAGCCAAAGACCATTAGTACACTGTGATTTTCCTTTTGTTCAAGTGTTCCCTTCTTGTTCAAAAACTTGGTTGCCTGGACATACATCTGCGGAGCATCCTTCCCTAACAACAAATATTTGAAAACTTCATAAAAACAATGGGAGGCCTTGTGCCTCCACAAGGCCTGGTACTAGAATGTTACTGGGTCGAATTCACAGTTTATTTTCTTGGTTTTGGAAACGGACAACAATGCACTATTGTGAAAATCAAGTAGGATGACATATGAAATTTATTCGATTCTTTGAATTGTGACAACTGGGAACATATCTCAATGGAAATTAGCTTCCCCCATTCGAAAATGAATTGTTCCTTGACTGTGAAGTACAAAATATAAATAATTATATGGGAAATGCTTGCCGTGGATGCCTGTCCCGTTATTCTTGTAAACAACCAAGCAATTTCCCATAATGTATTTCTAAAGAAACTTACCTGCAACTTTGTGATATCTTCATGAACTACTGTCGGGTCTTCTAGGAACTCGGCTAAGATGTCCAACCCGTTATCATGTTTTTCTAGGAATTGCTTGCAGTCTTGTCCTCTGAAGGTCAATGTTGGCTCTGACAATTTTAACATCTTGCGGAAGACCTGAGGTGACAGAGAAGCATGAGAATGGTCGTGCAGTGGAATAGTTCTTTGGCCTGGAATATATTTTTCGACGCACCAAGAAACCACCTCCTTACAGTCAAAAACCTCAGGGACGCTACCTGCAGGAGCGATTCCATAGGTCCAAATCACTTCATTATGGGTGGAACAGGATGAATAGTAAAAGTATGCCCTGGACCACTAGAAGTTATGGTCCTGATGTCCGATGATATTTACTGTATCTCCACAAAACTGTTGTCGACCTACTGTCATAAGTTTACAAGAACGTTTGTTTGCTCGAGACGATGAATGAAATGAAAAGTTGGAAGGGATAATATAACGTTGTGCAAATCTTGGTCCAATGCCTGTGAATGGGAGATATCCTCGAGACTTTTGCTCATTAATGACAATTTTGACGGCTGTTGCATGATGCGTTGTTAACATTAAACACTAGTAATTGCATACATAGCGTTAATCCCTAAAGTTGCACTCGACTGCTAAGGGCAAGCTAGGGCAAGCTAGGGCATCATTGATTTATTGCATTGGTTCTTATGGATAAATATGTATGGTTTTTGCAAAGGTTGGAGGTGTCGGCAGTAAACAAAGAAAGAGAAAATTCAATCTCTGATTGTAAACAAGGGTTGATCCCACTTACTTAGTCAATGGTAGTCAATTAAATAAAGCAGATAAAACTATAAGATGAAAGAAATATGCAAATGTCCAATCTGTTCACTCACATAGGAATATTTCTGATCCTAAATGTCATTCAGAAACAAACAACAAAGTACTTAAAAACAAGTCTGGGAATATGAAAGAAAACAGTGAAATCTTCACTGCCCTATCAACCTAACAAGATAATATCAGTGCATTGCAGAGATAACATGTTTTATAAGTAAGAAAAAAGAAGAAAAAGATTAGAGGAGAAAATTTTCTTATAAAAAAGACCGTAGAATTGAGTGCCAAATGAAAGTCCCTATTTTACGATCATATACAGAATCCCAGTCCATCATCCTTGGTGTCTCTTTTTCCTCTCGTGCCTCCCCCTCTGGGATTTGCTCTACCCTCTCGGGTCTCCTATCCTTATATAATAAAACCATCCTCCCTCTATTCTAAACAAACTGAAAATCAAATTAATGCCCTGATCTTCGAATTAATGGAAAGTTGCTAGAATTTGGCTGAAAGAAATTCTGGGAATTTTCTTTGAATCTGGTAATGATCTTCATCTGTTGACTAAATGCCATATGTTCTTGACTGCCTGATTTCTTGCCATCTATTCCTCAACTGCTGCCTCAAATCCTGGAAAACAGATCCTATTCATAAAAGAAAAATGAAAGTAGCTGCAATAGGTGTCTTTGATGTTGGATGCGGCTAAAGTCAAAACTGTTGAATTTAGAATCAAATCTCCTTCATTGCTGCCTTGAAATCTGGATCAGATTCTTTTTGTTGATACCGTGACTAGAATATGAGATACTTTGCCCTCTGGTTATTACTTGTCTTAGATGGATTCGAGCTGCTCAAAATAATGATATATCTTCCAACTAAGCGATAAAGAAAAATCTGTTCAAAGCAATAATCTTCAGAGTCGACAATTTCAATGATTGATCCAGTTAGTTCTTTTTGTATTCTCGAATGAAATGCCTTGATTTGGTGGAACATCATGCCCATAAACGAGAGTACTATCTGAGATGCTTGGTGTAGCCAAATAATGCGTATGAAGTATTACGCATTAAACTGGGTGGCATGGAAGCTAATGAAATATGTAGTAAGGCCTTGTGAAGCCCCTCGAACTAGTTGTATATGGCCACGATCTAGGGTTTCACCGATATTTTAAATACCAATGAAGTTAAGATGAGGTTCAACTGAAAGCTCTATTGCAATGGATCTTTCGATGATATCTCTGGACTTCCTTTGCTGTCGGATGAATCATGATGGTTGATAAAAGAACAAGCAAGTTCACTACCCTCTTTCTTGGACACATTTTCGAAGTAAAATCTGGCAGAATGTAAGAGGGAGTAATCTTTGCAAAATGCCTCTGGCCGCAGGAGCTTGTTCTTCACTCGATTTGTTTAATAAACCCTCCAAACGAAACATTCCACCTCCTATAGAATACAAACAAGGAGAAAGAAAATCGACACCGTTTCCATGGTTGCAAACCTGTATATACTATCAAACAATCACGGGCTAAAAACTCGGTGTCTGACATCTGTTAGAAATGATTTTCTCTGATATTTGAAAACACTTACAATGAAAAATGCAGGTCTGGTATTTACCCTGGGACGTGATGTTGAAAAACCCGAGTATTTGTTTTGTCAAACATATGTATTCGTAGATCTTTGACATCTGGGCGACGGTTGGAGACCTGACATTGTCAACACCTTTGATACAAGTGGCATAAATATTGTGCTTGATAGGTGAAATGAAGAAATGGACTCGGGCTGGGGCGTTCTATGTGTTTTTATTCATTTATTAGTGGCAATATCCCTCATGCCCAAAAAGACAAATAAAATAGTGCTTCGGCGCTAGTTTTGAGAGCTCCCTTGTGGTTTGGTGCTTCGACGCTAGGCTTAGTCTTGACTTATGTGTTGACTTGTGGCTAACCCTTGTTTTGTATGATTACAGGTGCGTGGCTTCGAGGACTGGAGATTGTCCTTCTGGCACAACCAAATTGATAAAATACAACAACTTTTCATAAGGCCGAGAGCTAAATAAAAGACCCAAAGTTGGTTAAAAGAAGCCTTAAACCAAAATTGACTTAATAAAACCAACCGTATTTCAATCAATAATCGATTGTCATTGATTTTTTATGCCAACATGAACATTGCCATAATAAAACATAAGCCATCTAGATATGGCCCGAAGAATTTAAGGAAATTTCGAGAAGTGAGATGATGTTTTATGATGGCGTTGCGAGAATATCACTGTTCTAGTAGCGTGTCTGTCGTAACCAAAAGTCCAAAAATTAATACTGTAAACTGAGTACTAACATTGGCTCCTTCTGGGGATGATGTTCTCCCTGTGGGACATCAAGGACTTGTAGACCAACGTGCCTTATCATTTCTTCTCATCTGTGCAATCCTGACCCTGCAAATCTTCCACTCTGCAGATATTGACAACTTTTGTGTTGTGCCTAGTCTATTGTGTTATGGGGTCAGCCAATATCATTCAAATCCTCCCAAACTTCTGCAACTCTGCTCTTCATTTGAAGCTGAACTTCCCCTGCCAATAGTGCCTTATATGCATTGGGCATGGAGTCTTTATTTCAAAACTGAAACCAAATACTAGATGGAAACCTCACGTATTGTGCAAACTAGAAATGCTCAGCCATGAGCTTATTCATCTATGCTACCCTACTCTAACTGCTGAGAGTAAATGTTTTAGGTATATATAAATTTCCAGTAAAATAATTCAAGCAACAAATTGCTTGACCTGTCTTCATATACATAACGAAAGACATGAAAAGAGAACAAGATATACAACAAGGAAACCAGGACTAGCTCATGTTTGTTGCTGCAAACCATCATGCCAAACTTTGTAATATATGGCATTACTGAAAATAGTGACTCCATCCATATAGCAACTGGATCATAAAATTCATGTATGATCTTACCTGGTTTTTTAAAATCAAAAGGTTGCTTTTCCTCATAGTTGATCTCATTAGATTGCTGATCATGAATGTCATTACCAAGTTCTATAAACCCATATGTTGATTGTTCAACAGCTGACCCAGAAGCAAGCATCAATTGTTGTTGGAACATTTCTCTATCAGTTTTGTGATGCTCATGATGCTCCTCATCAGATCCAAGACTGCTGCCATATACTGGTTTCAACTGTTCATGCCTAATGTGTAGGTTGTTTTCATAAATCTGTTGCTGCTCAGCTTCTGTCACCATAAAGATAACAGGCTGTTGATAACCTTCATCAATACTGTTATGTGTATCAACTTTATCAACAATGTGTTGAGGGAATACTTGTTCTTTATACTCATCATAAACATGAGCTTTTCCATTCAAATCAGAAACTACAGGTGCATTAAGAACAAGATCAAACGCATATACAACTATGCAATCATCTGTCCTATCATTAATGGTATCTGGAAGATCTTCGTTAATAAAATGATTTCCATCCTTGCAAATAGATGAAAACTCTAGTTTCTGCTGAATATGCTTCTCAAATACATCACAACAATTTTCAAAAAGACTTTCAGTTGAAAATTTTTCTTTATAAAATATATTGAAAATATCATGAAAACTTGCCAACGAATTAATACTTGAAGTTGGAAGTGATCTGCACGAGTCCAGGGCTGCTCCCTTCAACGAGTATCTGAAAAGCTTGATCTTGACATCCTCATGCACAATCTGACGTTCATGAATAAACTCATGAAAATATAGTAGATGCTCAGCCAAAACTTCCCAATCTTCGCCTTTAAACGTAGGAAGGATACCTTCCCATTCAACTCTGCTAAGACTTGGGTTTGGAAAACCAATGACATCTGAAAAATCACAAAAAGAAAACCTTTGAGCCAGAATGGATTCCATGCTTGGATCCAGTGGAGTCGCCTATTAATCTTTAGACAGTGGAGTCGCCATGATGAAAGATCTGCAGTCATGTATCTGTCCCCTTCCTGTTCACCATCAAGAAACGGATCTGATCGTTGTCGTTCTCCCAGGGATAAATACTTCGTGTCTCCGTCCCTGACAACGATGCCAAAAATGTTAGTCCCTAAAGTTGCACTCGACTGCTAAGGGCAAGCTAGGGCATCATTGATTTATTGCATTGGTTCTTATGGATAAATATGTATGGTTTTTTGCAAAGGTTGGAGGTGTCGACAGTAAATGAAGAAAGAGAAAATTCAATCTCTGATTGTAAACAAGCGTTGATCCCACTTACTTAGTCAATGGTAGTCAATTAAATAAAGCAGATAAAACTATAAGATGAAAGAAATATGCAAATGTCCAATCTGTTCACTCACATAGGAAGATTTCCGATCCTAAATGTCATTCAGAAACAAACAACAAAGTACTTAAAAACAAGTCTGGGAATGTGAAAGAAAACAATGAATTCTTCACTGCCCTATCAACCTAACAAGATAATATCAATGCATTGCAGAGATAACATGTTTTATAAGTAAGAAAAAAGAAGAAAAAGATTAGAGGATAAAATCTGCTTATAAAAAAGACTGTAGCATTGAGTGCCAAATGAAAGTCCCTGTTTTACAATCATAAAGAGAATCCCAGTCCATCATCCCTGGTGTCTCTTTTTCCTCTCGTGCCTCCCCCTCCGGGTTTTTCTCTACCCTCTCGGGTCTCCTATTCTTATATAATAAAACCATCCTCCCTCTATTCTAAACAAACTGAAAATCAAATTAATGCCTTGATCTTCGAATTAATGGAAAGTTGCTAGAATTTGGCTGAAAGAAATTTTGGGAATTTTCTTTGAATCTGGTAATGATCTTCATCTATTGACTAAATGCCATATGTTCTTGACTGCCTGATTTCTTTCCATCTATTCCTCAACTGTTGCCTCAAATCCTGGAAAACAGATCCTATTCATAAAAGAAAAATGAAAGCTATTGCAATAGGTGTCTCCGATGTTGGATGCGACTAAAGTCAAAACTGTTGAATTTAGAATCAAATCTCCTTCATTGCTGCCTTGAAATCTGGATCAGATTCTTTTTTTTGATACCGTGACTAGAATATGAGATACTTTGCCCTCTGGTTATTACTTGTCTTAGATGGATTCAAGCTGCTCAAAATAATGATATATCTTCCAACTAAGCGATAAAGAAAAATCTGTTCAAAGCAATAATCTTCAGAGTCGACAATTTTAATGATTGATCCAGTTAGTTCTTTTTGTATTCTCGAATGAAACGCCTTGATTTGGTGGAACATCATGCCCATAAACGAGAGTACTGTCTGAGATGCTTGGTGTAGCCAAATAATGCGTATGAAGTATTACGCATTAAACTGGGTGGCATGGAAGCTAATGAAATATGTAGTAAGGCCTTGTGAAGCCCCTCGAACCAGTTGTATATGGCCACGATCTGGGGTTTGCACCGATATTTTAAATACCAATGAAGTTAAGATGAGGTTCAACTGAAAGCTCTATTGCAATGGATCTTTCGATGATATCTCTGGACTTCCTTTGCTGCCGGATGAATCATGATGGTTGATAAAAGAACAAGCAAGTTCACTACCCTTTTTCTTGGACACATTTTTGAAGTAAAATCTGGCAGAATGTAAGAGGGAGTAATCTTTGCAAAATGCCTCTGGCCGCAGGAGTTTGTTCTTCACTCGATTTGTTCAATAAACCCTCCAAACGAAACATTCCACCTCCTACAGAATACAAACAAGGAGAAAGAAAATCGACACCGTTTCCAT
Organism: Picea sitchensis; assembly: GCA_010110895.2. Taxonomy (NCBI): domain Eukaryota; kingdom Viridiplantae; phylum Streptophyta; class Pinopsida; order Pinales; family Pinaceae; genus Picea; species Picea sitchensis. The sequence continues at coordinate 77,079 of SNQJ01S0046905.1, forward strand.
GGTTGCAAACCTGTATATACTGTAAATAGTCACGGGCTGAAAACTTGATGTCTGACATCTGTTATAAATGCTTTTATCTGATATTTGAAAACACTTACAATGAAAAATGCAGGTCTGGTATTTACCCTGTGACATGATGTTGAAAAACCCGAGTATTTGTTCTGTCAAACATATGTATTCATAGATCTTTGACATCTGGGTGATGGTTGGAGACCTGACATTGTCGACACCTTTGATACAAGTGGAATAAATATTGTGCTTGACAGGTGAAATGAAGAAATGGACTCGGGCTGGGGCGTTCTATGTGTTTTTATTCATTTATTAGTGGCAATATCCCTCATGCCCAAAAAGACAAATAAAATAGTGCCTGGGCACTAGTTTTGAGAGCTCCCTTGTGGTTTGGTGCTTCAACGTTAGGCTTAGTCTTGACTTATGTGTTGACTTATGGCTAACCCTTGTTTTGTATGATTGCAGGTGCGTGGCTTCGAGGATTGGAGATTGTCCTTCTGGCACAACCAAATTGATAAAATACAACAACTTTTCATAAGGTTGAGAGCTAAATAAAAGACCCAAAGTTGGTTAAAAGAAGCCTTAAATCGAAATTGACTTAATAAAACCAACTACATTTCAATCAATAATCCATTGTCACTGATTTTTTATGCCAACATGAACATTGCCACAATAAAACATAAGCCATCTAGATATGGCCCAAAGAATTTAAGGAAATTTCGAGAAGTGAGATGATGTTTTATGATGGCGTTGTGAGAATATCATTGTTCTAGCAACATGTCTGTCGTAACCAAAAGTCCAAAAATTAATACTGTAAACTGAGTACTACCACATAGAAATGCAAACATGGCGTATATAACAATGAGCGACTAAGCATTGTAGATTTCTTGAACGGGCCAATGCGACGACCCGTGTTTGAGATGAACAATCGGAAGGGACAATATAACTCTCCACAGATCTTGGTTTAATGCGTAATAATGGGAGATCTCCTTGAGCGTTTCGCTTATTAATGACAATGTTGACGATTTCTGCATGGTCAACTGTTAGCATGAAAGGTTTCTAATTGCATACTAAGAAAGAAGTATGGAGGTCACAGAAAGGGAAAAAGAAGCTTCAAAATAGGGTTACAAGGTACAACTGTTCGAGGTGAGGGAGCGAGGGTCAAATTGTATGTCTCGAAACTTTTTTAGTGCAATACGTGTAACACCGAAGAGGGTATGATAGGATAGTCCAAAGGGAAATTTGTATATCACTAGTAAGAGAATAACTAATGTATATTAGGAAGGATAAGAGGTTAGTGGGGATGGAAGGCAACGATAGATACTTTGAAACATTTGTGAGTAGTGGTAGAGTGAAGCTTGAAAGTTCGAGGAGTCTACGATGGAATTGTAGATCACGAAAGTTTTGAGTGCATGATGTATATCACAGAACAAGAAGCAACAGAGTTCGAAAGCGCCAACCCGACAACCGCGGCCATAAAATTGGCCAAGTATGGAAAGGAACAACAGACGGTTGGATTCGTCATGTGAGCATATAGATGGAGAGGAAGGTATGTCAGCCCACCAATGCTAGAACCCGCGATCATAGAAACATAACTAAGTATATAACCAGAAAGCGATAATACACGGGAAGAAGAAAAGGGAAAAAGAGCTAAGGAGTCCGCGGTGGAATTGTAAATTACGGAAATTTTAAGTTCAAGATGTATATCACGGAACAAGAAGCAGCAGAGATCGAATGCGCCAACCCGAAACAATGACTAAGAATTGGAGATTTCGTGAAATCGTTAACTTGAGGATCCAAAATAGGCTGACAAGGTATTCCCAGAAGATGTGAGGCCTCGACGGTCAAATTGTATCGCTCAGAACATTTGAATGCATAATCTGTAACATGGAAGAGGGGACGATGTCAGAACCTGGTAGTCAATTTGTATATTGCGGAGGGCCGGATGCTAACTGTTTCGTACCAGTGTGCAGTTATTACTAGTAAGAACATAACTAATCTATATTAAGAAGGACAAGAAGTTAGTGGGGATGGAACACAACGACAAATACTTCGAAACATTTGTGAACCATGCTAGAGTGAAGCTTGCGAGTTCAAGGAGTCCACGGTGGAATTGTAGATCACAGAAGTTTTGAGTGCAAGATGTATATCACGGAACAAGAAGTAGCAAAATTCGAACCATAAAATTGGCTAAGTATGTAAAGCAACAACGATCAGTCAGATTCATCATGTGAGGATATAGATGGAGATAAAGATATGTCAGTCCGCCAACGCTGGAACCCATGATCATAGAAAGGCGACTAAGTATATAACCAAAAAATGATAATACACGGGAAGAAGAAAAGGGAAAAAGGGCTAAGGAGTCGGCGATGGAATTGTAGATCACGAAAATTTTGAGTACAAGATGTATATCACAGAACAAGAAGTAGCAGAGTTCGAAAGCGCCAACCCGAAACAGTGACTAAGAATTGGAGATTTTGTGAACGCGTCAACACAAGGATCCAAAATAGGGTGACAAGGTCTCCCCAGAAGACATGAGGCCCCGACGGTCAAATTGTATCGCTCGAAAAATTTGAATGCATAATCTGTAACATGGAAGAGGGGATGATGTCGGAACCCAATAGTCAATTTGTATATTGTGGAGGGCTGAATGCCAACTGTTTTGTACCAGTGTGTTCAGTTGTCACTAGTAAGAGCATAACTAATGTATATTAGGAAGGACATGAAGTTAGTGGGGATGGAAGGCATCGACAGATACTTTGAAACATTTGTGAATTGTGGTAGAGTGAAGCTTGCGATTTCGAGGAGTCTGCGGTGGAATTGTAGATGACAAAAGTTTTAAGTGCAAGATGTATATCACGAAACAAGAAGCAATAGAGTTCGGAAAGGAACAATGGTCGCTCGGATTCGTCATGTGAGGATATAGATGGAGATGAATATATGTCAGCCCGCCAATGCTGGAGCTTGTGATCATAGAAAGGAGACTAAGTATATAACCAGAAAGCGATAATACACGGGAAGAAGAAAAGGGAAAAATGGCCGAGTGTGCGGTGGAATTGTAGATCACGGAAATTTTGAGTGCAAGATGTATATGACAGAACAAGAGCCAACAAAGTTCGAAAGTGCCAAACCGAAACAGTGACCAAGAATTGGACATTTCGTGAACCCGTCAATACGAGGATCCAAAACAGGATGACAAGGTCTCTCCAGAAGACGTGAGGCCCCGACGTTCAAATTGTATCACTCAGAACATCTAAATGCATAATCTATAACACAGAAGAGGGGATGATGTCAGAAGGCGGTAGTCAATTTGTATATTGTGGAGGGGATGATGCCAATTGTTTCGTACCATTGTGTCCAATTGTCACTAGTAAGAGCATAACCGATGTATATTAGGAAGGACATGAAGTTAGTGGGGATGGAAGGCAACGACAAATACTTTGAAACATTTGTGAGCCATGGTAGAGTGAAGCTTGCGAGGTCGAGGAGTCCACGATGGAATTGTAGATCACAGAAGGTTTGAGTGCACAATGTATATCATAGAACAAGAAGCAACAAAGTTTGAAAGACCCAACCCGACAACTGCAACCATCAGATTGGATAAGTATGGAAAGGAACAATGATCAGTCGGATTCGTCATGTGAGGATATAGATGGAGATGGAGATATGTCAACCCGCCAATGCTGGAAGCTGTGATCATAGAAAGACCACTAAGTAAATAACCAAAAAGTGATAATACACGGGAAGAAGAAAAGGGAAAAAGGACTAAGGAGTCCGTGGTGGAATTGTAGGTCATGGAAATTTTGAGTGCAAGATGTATATCATGGAACAAGAAACAACAGAGTTCGAAAGCACCAACCCGACAGCCGCGGGCATAAAATTGGCTAAGTATGCAAAGGAACAACAGTCGATTAGATTCGTCATGTGAGGATATAAATGGAGATGAAGATATGTCAGCCTGCCAACGCTGGAACCCACGATTATAGAAAGGCGACTAAGTATATAACTAGAAAGCGATAATACACGGGAAGAAGACAAGGGAAAAAGGTGTTGGATATGACAGAATAGGGGACATAGGTGTTGGATACTGCAAACCCGGGACCCGATGATCAGATAATTGGCTAAGTATTGAAAGGGACCGCGGTCGGTCGGGCTCATGGTGTGAAGATATAGATAAAGAGTTGCCAATTTTTGAATCCATGGGGTCGTGATCATATAGTTGTGACTAAATATAGAACCACAAAGGGATAATAGAGGGGGGGAAAAGAGAAAAATTAAGAATTTTTATACATTCCTGCGGACAAATTGTATATTGCAGAACTCCGGGCACTGTTTGTAGCTCGTAAAAGATTCGAAACACAATTTTGAGGCTGTCAATCCAGGAACTTGCAATCGAAAAAGTGTGCCAAGTATGGAACACAAAAATGCTGGCGTGGACTTGTTTTCACTAATATATTAAAATTTGTAATAGCTTTGCCATTACCTGGCAAGATCTTCTTTGTATATTAAAATTTGTAATAGCTTTTCCATTACTTTGCAAAATCTTCTTTGTATATTAAAATTTGTAATAGCTTTTCCATTACCTGGTAAGATCTTCTTTATATATTAAAATTTTTAATAGCTTTTCCATTACCTGGCAAGATCTTCTTTGCATCTTTCTGGACAAGTTCTGTAGGGATGGTTGGTTGTCGAGACTTTTGCTTATTAATGACAATTTTTACAGTTGTTGCATGATGCCGTTTTAGTATTAAACCTTTGGTGTTGCATATCTGGAAAGAAGTACGAGGATGGGTAGAACATGAAACAGTGACTGGGAGTTGGAGTTTTCATGAACCCGCCAACGCGAGAATCCAAAATAGGGTGACAATGTTTCCCCAGAAGACGTGAGGCCCTGACGACCAAATTGTATAGCTCAGAACATTTGAATGTATAATGTATAACATGGAAGAGGGGATGATGTCAGAGTCCGGTAGTCAATTTGTATATGGCGGAGGAGAGGGTGCCAATTCTTTCGTACCGGTGTGTCCAATTGTCACTAGTAAGAGCATAGTTAATGTATATTAGGAAAGATGCAAAGTTGGTGGGGATGGAAGGCAACAATAGATAATTTGAGTGAAGTTAATGTATACGAGGAACCCATGGTGGAATTTTAGATCATGGATGTTTTGAGTGCAAGATGTATATCATGAAACAATAAACAACCGAGTTCGTAAGCGCCAACCCGACAATCACGACCATAAAATTGGCTAAGTATGGAAAGGAACAATGGTTGGTCGGATTCGATTCGTCATGTGAGGATATATATGGAGATGAAGACATGTTAGCCCACCAACCCTGGAACTGTATATCATATAAAGGCGATAAGTATATATCCAGAAAGTGATAACGAACGTGAAGAAGAAAAGGCGAGTTCGTATGCGCCAACCCGGCAACCGCGGGCATAAAATTGACTAAGTATGGAAAGGAACAACGGTTGGTCGGATTCGTCATGTGAGGATATAGATGGAGATGAAGATATGCCAGCCTATCAACCCTGCAACCCACGATCATAGAAAGATGACTAAGTATATAACTAGAAAGCGATAATGGGCTGGAAGAAGAAAAGGGGAAAAAGGCTAAGTATCTGACAGTAGAAAATCCATTTTTTTTCCGTTTATTAATGCCAATGTTTTCGAACCCCTGCTGGGTTCTCACTAGTAAAAGCATAAACTGTAGACCACAAAAGTTCTTCGGCTGCAAGATGTATATGACGGAACATGGGACATAGGTGCTGGATACCGTGAACCCGGGACCTGGTGGGCAGATAATTGGCTAAGTATTGGCCAAGATAAATTTTTGATATTTATTTCAATAGTATTCATACTAATATATATTAATGGATTATTTCTGTTTCAAATGAAAATCATCTTCCAATTTGTAGGATGTTGTTTGGTTCACAAATTTCGTTGAAACCACGGAAGTTTTGACTGCAAGATGTATATAACACAACAAGAAGCAATAGAGTTCGAAAGCGCCAACCCGACAACCGCGACCATAAAATTGGCTAAGTATGGAAAGGAACAACGATCGGTCGGATTCATCATGTGAGGATATAGAGGGAGATGAAGATATGTCAACACGCCAACCCTGGAACACACGATCATAGAAAGGCGACTAAGTATATAACCAAAAAGAGATAATAGACGGGAAGAAGAAAAGGGGAAAAGGGCTAAGTATCTCACAGAAGAAAATCTATTGTTCCTTTATTAATGCCAAGCTTTTCAAACCCCTGGTGAGTTATCACTAGTTAAAGCATAAATTGTAGATCACATAAGTTCTTTGACTCAAGATGTATTGACGAAACACGGGACATAGTTGTTGGATATCGCAAACCCGAGGCCCGATTGCTAGAAGGTGAGTTATCACTAGTTAAAGAATAAATTGCAGATCACAAAAGTTCTTTGGCTGCAAGATGTTTATGACGGAGCAGGGGACATAGTCGTTGAATACCGTAAACCCAGGACCCAGTGGCCATATAGTTGGCTAAGTTTTGGGTAAGAGGAAGTTTTTATATTTATTCCAATAGTACTCATATTAGTATATATGCACACATATTATTAGATAGAAGAGGCTGCAATATATGCAAGATATTGAACAAGAACATGGCGTCAACACTTGAGTTTCCTTGTTGTAAGTCATTAATTTATTCTATTTACGGGACCTGAAGAATGAAAGCAGGATGGGTCCTCCGATTTCTCTTTAAGTATAGGGTTGAAGCCACATAAGTATGGCCTATGACAAAGCATTCTTCCATTTAAAATGTAAGCAATGAACATAGTAGCCTTTATTTAAATTGAAGTATTGGGCAACAAAAAGAAAAGCTTGTCATCCATGTTTAACGACACATAGGAAAAAAGGTATAAAATAAAATGAAAAGCAATACCAGAGATTGGAAGACACCATTAAAAACAAAAAACCGCAAATATTTTATATTCAACTAAGATGGGTTACAAAATACAACTGAGATTATTTACCACAATGATTGCGATTTGGCCTGCCGCTGACCAATAAAAAATATGTACAATGATGGAGCTTGTTGACAATCTTCTTGATGATCAAATCCTTTATTTGTAAAAAAAAACGAGTTCAATATCAATTTCGGGTCTTGGACTTAATTGGTGCTGCCAACTACATCTATCCCAGTTTTTTGAATAGCTTGTTTCTTCTAGATATGACCTACTAGCATTGGCTGGTTATTCAACATTCCATTCTTTGTTAAGTATTAATTTCCCTTTGCCATCGAAAACTTGGGGTTTAAGGTGCTTTCCTTGTAATGTTCCTGACCATTGACATCCGAGACAACTTAGAAATGCGATTCAGGCCTAATCCAAATCGAGGGATTCGTTTTATGTGACATCAATTATGGGACAAAAAAAAATTAAAGTATGTTGTGACTGCTATTCTCCCTGTATTCGATCATCTGTTTGGTTGAAAAGCCTGCCTAAAGATTTGTATGTAGAAATTCTATGTTTTATTACAGTAAATTGGAAGAAACGTTCAAGCTAGATGCAAAATGTTCTTTTGTTGAAGTACATGACTTCTTCCGGCAACACAGGTCTGGAAAGTGTATCAAATGCTGCAGATCGCATCAAAATATATCTTTCGTCATAGTGGTGGCAGATATGGCGGCCCACAGAAAGGTCTGGAATGTTCGGAGGTGATGCCAAATATGTGGAGTCTGTAACTACATCCAGAGGACAACGAACAAACTTTGACAAAGAACATGGCTTTCTGTCAAGTCTATTACCACATGCAGAAGCAGCTCAACAAACTTTGAAATAGAAACTTCTGTAGTTATAATATGCCGTTTTATCAACCCATACAGTTTATTTTACCCGCTTCTGGGTACATTCACGAATGGAGTAATATTCCGCGTCATTTATGAACATCACATACCATTTTTCAAGCTAGGGTAAGTGCGATGCCCCTGACAAAGACAAATTCTTGTGTGCTCTGCAGAATTCGATACACTTGCCAAATCTGTGTTGTTAGAAGAAACTATATACTTCAACGAAGAAGTATTTTGCAAGTGACCTGAAAATCCATTCCAACTCCCAGAAAGAAAACAAAGAATATGAACAAACAAATATCCAGATAGGATTTTCAACAAACCAAAGCATCAAATACAGGGAGAACACCAACCAGAAGATACTTGTTCTTTTTTTTTTCCCCTGTCTGAGTTTCTGTTGGATAACAAAGTTTTTTTTTTTGCTCAAAACTCACGTCACATAAAACTAGTCTCTCTTCTTTCATTTGGGCCTCAATGACATCTCTAAGTTGTCTTACATGTCCATGAATAGGAACATTAGAACGAAGGCACCCTAAAGCCTAACTCTTTGATGATAGAGAGAAATGGAAATAAGTATTTAAAAGCAATGCTGGAGGATGACAATATGATCTTCCGTAGATTTTGCGTTAATTCATTTTAATGACATATGCTCTCAATATTTTCACTTATTAATGGAAATATTTTCGAATATGTACACTGAATAGTGACTAATGACACATATTCACATTCCCATATCTGAGCAGATTCTCAAATCTGACAGCTAACATATGCACAATATTAAAGAGGGACATGACGTCAAGGCCTTTGTGGGTGACACATTTGTCGATGGTAGCGAGGTAGTACAATATTGCACTGTTACTATGATGAAGCCTTTAAAAAACTAAAAGAGCCATTTTAAATTTTTTTTTTTGCAAATTCAAAATGCAGGGAAAATAAATTACTAGATCCCATAATATTCGCCTGTCTATTCATTTTAATGGGAGATGTCCTCGAGCTTTTTGCTTATTAAAGCCAATATTTTCGAACCTGTCTGTTCGAGTGTGACTTTTGAAAGCATAATTAAAGTCTATTGGGAAGGGCGAAAGGTACCGGGGATGGAGGCGAGCGACAAATGCTTTTAAACTTTTCTGAACCCAGAAAGACATCAACCCTCCAAACTTTGAAAACTTGACTAAGTATGTAAAGGTAGGTCAGATAGACAAACTCATCGTAGGCGGAGGCACAGTTGCGAGTTCAAGGAGTGCAGGGTCGAATTGTAGAGCATGGAAGGTCTGGGTGCAAGATGTATACACCGAACACGATCTACCATAGTTCGATAGCACCTATCCACGAAGTCGCGTTCATAAAATTGGCTAAGTATGCAACCGAACGCCGGTCGGTCGAAAATGTGATGTGAAGATATAGATGGGGATAACGATTTGTTAGTTCGCCACATCGGGAACTCGCAAACACATAGCAGAGCGAAAGAACAAAAGGCAAAAAATGGGAAAGTTTACAAGAGGAAAAAAAAAGGGAGAACAACTATATCGCTCAGACAACAAAACTGACTCTCATAACTATGAAACCATAGTAAGACATAAACCATGGAAAAACCATCCCCATCTATGAAATATAGTTGGAGGCCGACAAACTCTGGTTGAAGGCGCAAGAGATGCAATTTACATCGACTGCAAAATTTTGTATGCTATTTTATCTTAATAGTATTATATGGGGAATCAACTGCAAAACAATGTAACAATAGATCCAACTGTGGATGCAGCACCCCAACATTGCAAACCTTAGGCAAACAAGAGCAATCAACAAATAACAACCCAGTTAAGAAGCACCAGAAGGCCCAACTGCAGCCGCAAGACCCGAACCCTACAAAGTCGAATCAAACAACAACAAACAACATCCAACGAACAAAGAAGTAAGCAACAACCAGTCCACTAGAAATGCCGCAGTTCCAATCGCGGTTGTAGAACCCCAAACGTGCAAACTGCAACAAGACGAATAGGCAAACAAGAACAACAAGAACATGCAAATAAGAAATCAGTCGAGATGCAAGAAGCAAGCATGAACCAGTGAACCAACAATGCCGCTTAAGCACAATATTGCCCAAATTGACTACATAGAACATTGCATATAAAATTAAAAACCGGAAGAAAATGTATTGTAACAAGCCTGCTAAGTAAACATTCAATGCTCCCAAGCCTGTTAGGTAAACATTTAAGTCTGTCAGAAATGCTCTATAAACATTTAAGAAAAAATGCAATGTGGCAGGTCTATGACGTACCAATTTTTTATTATTATAATTTATGTAACAATAGTTCGAGTAGTAGAGAACATATTCGATAACGTTGGGATAAATTTAGCCAACAGAAAATGCTAAGACAAACATTCGAACTAATGCTAGCATTAATCCACCATCAAGTAATACATAGGAAAAATATATTATTCAAAAACACTGTTCATGATAAAAAAGTTTGGATATGTTAACATATAAAACATTGGGGATAGCGAAGCCGACAATAAGACCTCCAATCTGTTATCCAATCATATCACTACATATATGGTACTTTTTAGTATATAAAAATCAATGTTTTTAGTTCCCTAGCTCCAACAATAGAAATTATGCAAATATTTCTGGTCAAAGGACAAACTAATATGAAGTCAACGAATTATTGATTGCTATAGTCCCTCTATGCCTACGACAGGGACTAATAAGTGAAATGTTGAATGGGGGTTTGGCATATGTGGAAAGCAATGTAATTAAGTGAAGTTTTCAATGGGGACATTAGCATATGCAATAATCAATATAAAGTGTTTGGAAATTAGGATGGGCATGAACAAATGCAAAGTCTTCGTGTGTTAAAATTGCAAGAAGCAAAGTGCATAGAGTTGTCAACAGAAGAGATGGAATTTAGGTTATGCGAGAAGCAATGTAAAGCCTGCAGAAGTTGGGATGTGTGGGAACCAGTGTGAAGTGTCCACACCTTAGAATTGTAGGAAGCAAAGTGGGTAGAAATATGTGGACAATATCTATGTCAATGTTGACCAAGTTTATCTGTGAGTAAGTATACATTTTGAAACCATCTTACATATATCACTTACTAAATTAAAATGTGTTATAAAATTATACTTGAAATTTGTAGCTTTCAAATTTATTATACAAGATAACCTTTTACATTTTCTTGGTTGTATCTGTCCTAGAAGTTTAGATGGACTAGCAATTAGAAAAGTTGGAACAAGTATGAAAAATAGGTTGCAAAGTTTAATTTGGGAAATAGTTGATTCAGTGGATGCCTTGTATTTTCAATTGATTTCTACATTAGTGGTTCACTATGCATTTGAAAAATAATCAAGAGCTTCCAAAATAAATGATAGGATAACCAAAATATTTGGGTCGAGTATTTGTATTGTGCGGAAGTAAATGTCTGCGGAGATAAATGACAGTTGTGAAATTGTGGGAGCTTTGCGAATAAAACTTAGTAAAAAGTGTGTGGAGGATAGGATGTGCGAGAAGCAAGGGAAATGAAGTTCTATGCAGAGAAGATCATATATAACAATGGAATTTGTGAAAAAAGCAAAAACACATAACATAAAACTTAGTAAAAAGGAGTACATGGAGGCGAGTATGTGTCGAAATAATATAATGTGTGTCGATGTTAGGATCTACTGGAAGCAACATAAATGTGCGGAGGATAGGATGTGTGCAAAACAATGTAAAGTGTATGAAGGTTGAGTTACATAGGGAAAATGATTTTTTAAATGAGAATGGAGCATTGAATAGAATACCAACAAGAAAGAAGCAAAGATATCTAGAAACGGGTGTTGGACATTGGGTTCAGTGCTTCTCGCGCGTTTCGCAACATGAGTTAAACCCCTCTCATGGATTCTGACTCTGGTGATTGTGGCGAAGATTAACGCTTGTGGGTTTTTGTCTAACGACAATCGTAGTCCAACAAATGGTATAAGAGAAATAAGTCTCGAGTTCAAAACTTGCCCGACACGGGTCGGGGGGGGGAGATTGTTGGACATTGGGTTGAACGCTTCTTGTGATTTTCACGACATGGATTAACCCCCTCTCGTGGATCCTAACACAGGAAATTGTGGCAGAGATTAACACCTGCGGGTTTTGGTCTAATGAAAATCATATTTCAACAATGGGTATTAGCTTTTGACAAATCAAAAAAGAAATAAGGTCGATGAATTACCAAGTGAACAAAGGGAAAGAAGAGGAAAAACATATTTAATGGATGCTTGACTTACCAAGAAATACTTTTTTTATTGATTTGTATTTAATTGGTTGAATATGCACTTGAAAAAATTATATTAAAATTGCAATGTGTAGAGAACTGAATAGATCAAAGACAATGCTAAAGCAGAGCAATTGTCAATGTTCCAATTTAGTAGGAAAATTGGTTTTGTAAACTACACGAATGGAAAAGAAAAATGTGTAGGAAAGTATTGGTCTACTGGACAATGTTCAATCACCATTATTGATCTCTAAGTATGTTTAAGTCTCAAAAAGAACTTGAGGAAAATACATCCTCCTGCATTTTTTATACCAATTAAATAGAGCAACAAAAAATGCCATCATAGAAACAAAACTTGACAATGCAGTTGCTTTGTTAAGTAAACAATCACAAAGAAAGCAAGTTATGAGAAAGGAGTAGGTTGTATTCTATTGAGCATTCACAATATGACACAAAATTTACAAATCATAGCATAAAGGTCAAAATAGCATTTTGTAGAATGAAAGTAAATATCTACATATGCAAAGAACTTAACATGTTATTTCATTAAAAAATAATAAAGAGTGAACACATAATTAACTATTCAGTTCGAAACTCAAAGCCTCAAAAATCAGTGACCATCTATGCCAAAATGGTTCCTTGGAAAGCACAAAAAATGTTGGTTGTGGAGCCTGATTATCTTCCTAATTCATATGGACGTCAAAGAAACTACAAGATACACAATTCATGCCCCTCCCCCGGCTTCGAGGGGGCTATTATTTTTTTGTGCAATTCAAATATTGTAATTTCGTATTCAATTTGGACCGTTCATTATAACGTCGTAGATCTGACGGTAGAAGTTATGTTAGAGTTTTTTTCCCCAGAAGGCAACCCTCTTTTATGAGGGAATTGTATTGCGGCTGTGTGTTATGGCGAATATTGTATTTTGAGAGAGGAGATTGTTAGAGAAATAAGAGGAAGTTACAACAAGTGTGTTGTAGGTTGTATCCCTTCATTTTGTTGGATAATAATAAAGGAAGGACGCGACAATTTCTCTGGTGGGCGTAGCCCACATTGGGTGAACCACGTATATATGTGTCTCTATTGTATTGTGTATCTTTTGTGTTTTATTTCCGCAATTGTTTTATTTTATTGCTCTACGGTGTTGTTTTTTTAACAAAAAAATATACAATTGTCTTTTAAATAATGCATGTAAAAAAGTATCAAAGTCAAAATAACATTTTGCAGAATGAAACTAAATATCCACATATGTAGAGAACTTAACATGATATTTCATTGAAAAATCATAAAGAGTGAACATAAACTTGAAAATTCAGTTTGAAAGTCAAACACTGGAAAATAAATAGCCATCTATACCTAAACAGTTATGCAACAAGCTCAAAAATATACATTGCCTTTTAAATAGTGTTTGTAAAAAGTAAAGGCGTTTGTTTAAACAAACTGGTATTGGGGCTCTTGTGTACCATTAAATAGAAGAGATACATAAAAGAAAGAAAGAAAGAAAGTTAGAAACTGATGTTAGGTCTTCAAAGACCATAGAAGAAATAATTCTAAGCAATTACCAGTCAACAAAAGAAAATGATAGAAAAAGTAGATGCAATGGACCATTGACTACTTACCAAGAAGGAAATGTTATGTTACTCTGGTTTGTGTGTTCTTACTATGTATGTTCCTTTATAACATTTCTTGCTTTGGGATTCTGTTTTAGTAAACGTGTCTAGTCATTATTCTAGGTTAACATTCCGTTCCAAGGAGTTGTTGACCCAGTGATCAATATAGTTCTTGATTGGTGGGATGGTGATTTCTTTCTTAACTTGAAGTGTGGAAATTTGTTCCTCTACTTCTTTTCATTCCACTTGCAGTTGGTCGATGGCTGGAAAGTGGTCTTCGTTCTCATAAAAAATGCAACAAGCCACTGTTTCAGTTCTTCTTCGGGAAACTCCACGAGGTTGTCAAAGTTGCTAGTTAATGAAGTATTCATTGTTGCCAAGTGACTATCAAGCTCCTATTTTGTGATCATGGGTGAATGTTGGTTGTGGAGCCTGATTATCTTCCTGATTCAGAGGTCTTTTACTTTCAGCCATGTTTATACCCCATGAATTATTTACACCCCAGAAGTATGTACACTCTTCCACGTAGGGGGAGTGCAGAGGGGGGGGGTACCCCTTCT
>SNQJ01S0046905.1:92776-104378 GCA_010110895.2 Picea sitchensis
CAAAGACTAAGCATATACAGTTGAGGTACCACTTCATACGATCTGCCTTGGAAGATGGACATTTGAAGTTGGAAAAGATACACACTAGCTAGAATCCTGCAAACATGTTAACAAAGGGACTAACCAGGGAGAAATTGAGTTCCTGATCAGTTTCAGTTGGTCTTCAAGAATGAAGATGAGAAATTTTCCAAGTCTAAGAAGGTTCAAAGTCCAGCATATACAGCATCAGTGGAGTTGTTGGGATCAGTCTCCAAGTGGGAGATTGTTGGTTGTGGAACTTGATTATCTTCCTGATTCAGAGGTCTTTTACTTTCAGTCATGTTTATACCCCATGAAGTATTTACACCCCAGAAGTATGTACACTCTTCCACGCGGGGGAGTGCAGAGGGGGGGTACCCCCTCTGCGGGGTCCAGGGGGGCTATCCCCCCAGCTGGGAGGTCTGGGGGCAAGCGGGCCCCCAAAGGAAAAATTGCCTTGTAAATGTATATTGTAATTTCATTGTAAATATGGACCATGCATTATAAGGTCGCAGATCTAACGATAGAGATTATGTTATGGTTTTTTTCCCTAGAAGGAAACCCTCTTTTACGAGGGAAATGTATTGCGTCTATGATTGAGGGAGAATATTGTATTTTGAGATAGGAGACTGTGAGAGTAAGAAGAGGAAGTTACAATGGGTTTTGCTGGAGGTTGTATCCCTTCATTTGCTGGATAATAATAAAGGAAGGACCTGGCAATTTCTCTGGTGGATGTAGCCCACACTTGGTGAACCACGTAAATCTGTGTCTCTATTGTATTGTGCATCTTCTGTGTTTTGTTTCCGCATTTGTTTTATTTTATTGCTTCACGGTCCTGTTTTTCTAACAGTGAATTTATGAAAAGTTGTGGAGCCTAGTTTTCTTTAACAACATCAAATGTTTTTAAAATAACATCGCCTTTCCTTTGATTGATTTTTTTGCAAGTAACAATTGCGTCGTGCAACATTTTTACTCGTTGTTCCCAACTTGCCTTTATTTTCTTTATTCTTCTCCTTGAGGGTAGTCCCTGTTGATTTCTTCGATGGTCAAAGATACTACTGGCCTGTGCAATGAAGGTATTTAGCTCATTTTTGCAGTATGCTTCATCATGTTGCAAGTCTCTTTGCAAATCTATATGAACTTGAAATCCTCCATTAAAGATAACGTAGACTGGTGCTCACCTCCCATGCCTATCTGATTATATTGAGTCTTCTGTTAATGTTATCGACAACATAGAATCTAACTCCATTCAACAATTGAAGGGATTTCCTGATTGGATTTGAGGTTCCTAGAGTACTTGGAGGAGTTTGTTTGCTAAAAGTATGGCTAGTGGATATGCAAAGAATGGCCTAGGAGTCAGTGCTTCTTCAAGCTCACTTATTCGTTTCTTTAATTTAATGGTTTGCAACTCTTGTTCCAAAATTGAATCTTCAAGAGCATCTCTTGTAGAACATTGTAGTTGCATGAGTTCATATGCTACAACTCTCGAGACATCGACTATTGATCTTAATTTCTGAATGACCTTTTTGTTTTTTTACATTAACGCTCTTTATCTGCAACTTCTTTTCATGCTTCTTGTATTGAGTATTGTGCAATGTTAAGGAATGTTCATCAAACAACATCAATTCCTCTATTGTGAGGTCCTGTGTAATATCTTGTCTTTCATAAATTCTTCAGGCTACCCAGTCTGGTAGCTTTGTCCTCTCGATTTCCATATCATCAAGATTTCATGGGCTTTGTGCATCTTGCAAATTGTGTCTATTTGGGATTCGTTTCATTTTTTGTTGTGACATTGTGTGCGTCCATTCAATATTCACATGAGGTGGTTGCTCTTCACTGTCATATCCAACACACTCATCATTACCCTCTTCTCCATTTAGATTTTGTTTTTCAGTTCTTTGCTTAGAGGAGGAGCTCTTACATGGCTAGCCATTGGAATAAGACTAGACATTAGTACTGCTTGCCCCCCTTTGTCTTGATTTTTCATGGTGTCTAGTATTTGAACTTATTTATGCCAATAAGCCATCACTGTGTGCATTATTGTCCTTTTTTGATGGATTCTCACTGGTTTCTTCATCAAATCTTGTGAAAAGGTTGTTGTACCTTATCAATGTTAAATGTCGCGAGAAGAGACCCTCGGGTTCAAAACCCCCAAGGGGATCTACTTCTTTTAGATTAAACAAATAAAGTGTGTCTGAGCCTTCTTTCAGATGCTCCATATTCTCGATGATTGTATCGCCAAATTGGACATGCAATTTAATGAATTGTATTTTCCTCGTCCTGTCAAGTAGAATACACTAGGCTTTATACTAGCGACAAAATATCTATCACGGAGAAATACATGGACTAGAAGGGGGTTTTCTTGACAACCATACAAGCAGATGTAAGTATGGTTTTCCTCTTGAATGAAAATGCCCTTTTCCTTGATAAAATCCTTAGCTTCCTGGCTTATTCTCTTGGAATATGCCCCAACCAACATGTGTCTAAATTCTCTAACAAACTTATCTTGAAAAATGTAAAAATTGAATGGTGCTTTATGTTTGAATAGCACTGGGTGCCAAAAATGAACTGGTTTGTTGTCCATATTTACAGTGGCTTTTCCAGGGAGACCGTCAAAGAAATTTCAAAAGATGCAGCCATGAAAAATCTTTGAGTACTAAAGTAGTTACTTAACTGAATATAAAGTTCATTTGATATCACCTCTGCCCAATCAAACTTAGTTTCCTTCCAAAAGGAAAAGTACAGTGCATAGAGAGATGACCTGGTGTAACATCCCCAACCACCCACAGGTCGGGGCATGCTACCTTCAAGCCCACCCTTGGACTTCGTACTCTTATTGATACCTTCTTTCATTAATAAGAACACATAAGATACAAGATTTAGCGACATGCACAACGATATCCATCAAGCATGCATGATCAAAGATTTAGTTAGACGATAATTAAAATACACAACGGAATACATTCATACACAGATAATAATAAAACAACAGAGAGAAATTATCTTTATAAAAAGGTGACACCAACTAGCTACAGACCAAGGACGTTCCACCCAACCATAGACACCACTGCTCCAAATCTCAACAACAGTGTCACCCCCGAGCCAGGGCTATGAATCCACAAGGACGGTTCCAGAGTGTACTTGGGTTCCCAAACCAGCCAGCTCTCCATCTCTCACAGGTTTCCTAGCACCCACAAGAATCCAAGTACCCAACTCTCTTCTACCCACCCTGTACCGCCCAAGATAATTGATCTCCACCCTTCTCTGTCATGTAGTCCCTCATGCAATCCTTATCCTTTATTTTTGGGCCTCTAGCACAACTGGTCCAGAATACCAATGATGGAACTCTTAGGATTCACAGTTGTGAGAAAAATAGGGCACAGGTCAACACATCTCAGACATGCAGGCCCCAAGTCATGGCTGGATTGCACCAGTGACCATTACAACCAACTATCCCATGGCTAATTCTCAATAGTTCCTTTCCCTTTACCAAGTCGAGACACAGGTGAGGATGGATCAATGGATGGGTAAGTGAGTGCATGGAAGGGCGTGAGGGAAATAATGGTATGAAATGCAGAAGGGAAGGAGCAGGCGAGCCAACGACCAATGACCATCGACCGACGACCACCCCACAATCAGACCAGGGATGGGTTTAAGTATCTCTCGTGAGGAATCAAGAACCTCATGGCCTTCCCCAAGAAGCTCACGTAACCGATCACCTTCCTTAGACAAAAAGGGTAATTAGAATAAGAATAAACACTTAGCCCCTCAAGCCCCCTCTCTTGCGGAATCATAGCCCCCTATAACTCTAGTCCTTGTCCGTCTAGCAACCAACCATGTATTTATTATTAATAATGGCAAAAAACATTACATGTCTTGGGCACACTGGCCTTTTAATAATTGTTTGGGAACTCTGGCCTCCCAACATTGTAACAATACATTATTTAAAATGGGGGTTCAAAACCTGGGGTGTTACATCCCCTCCCCCTTATGTTGGCACTGTCCTCAGTGCATATATAAAATAGAGATCAAAATCTCAAATTTATTAAAAAAGATGTGGGTACTCTGCCTGCATGGCATCTTCATGCTCTCAGGTAGCATCTTCAAGACCGTAGCAGGTTCACTGAACTTTTACCAGCTCTATAACTCGATTCTGGAGCATTTTGACTTTTTTGTCCAATACCCGCATCGACTGAACCTGAAAATATCTATACCTGAATCAGACACCAATCAATAAAATGGTTAGGATCATGTACATATTTCTTTAGTAAAGAGACATGAAATACATTATGCACATTCATGGAAGGAGACAATGCAAACATGTATGCAACTAGCCCTATTCTGTGCAATACTTCAAATAGACCATAGAATTTGGCTGCCAGCTTTGTACAACTACCCAATTTCAAAGAGCTTTTCTTGGGCTTCACTTTGAAAAGTACGTGCTCCCCTACTTTAAATTCTCTAGCTATTCTGTTCTTGTCTACATAAAATTTCTTTCTATCTTGAGCTGCCTTTAAATTCTGCTTGATCTTAACCACCTGGTCTTCCATGTCCTTGAGCAACTCCGGCCCAAGTACCACTCTATCTGCTGGGTTGTCCCAACTTACTGGAGTATCACATTTTCTACCATACAAGGCTTCAAATGGGATCATTCTCAATGAAGCTTGATACCCATTATTATATGCAAACTCAACCAAGTGTAAGTAATATTCCCACTTAGATGGATTATCCATCACATACATTCTCAACATGTCTTCAATTATTCGATTGACCTTCTCTGTTTACCCATCTATCTAGGGATGATATGATGTGCTAAAGTTTAGAATTGTGCCAAATCCTTTAAACAATCCCCTCTAGAAATTCGAGGTGAACTTCGTACCTTTGTCCGAGACAATTGTCCTAGGTATCCCATGCAACCTAGAAATTTCCTTCATGAAAATTTCTGCAATATTAGCCGCTGTATGCGTTGTCTTCACAGGAACAACATGAGCATCCTTTGTTAATTTTTCAACCACCACCATGATTGAATCATGTTGCTTATTCATTTTGGGTAATCCTGTGATGAAATCCATGGTGATCACTTCCCATTTCTTCTTTGGGATTGACAATGGCTGCAGCAAACCCGCTGGGTGCCTATGCTCGACCTTCACCTTCTAACATTCCATACATCGAGTGATGTAATCGATATCATCCTTCTTCATTCCCGGCCAAAAGAAATGGCTTCTTACTGCTGTAATTTATTTCTTGTAACCGGGATGTCCAACATAAGGAACATCATGCATTTCCTTCGGTACCAAATTCCTTAGTTCTCCGGAACTAGGAACATAGATTCTATTTTTATGCATGAGTAATCTGTCTTCCTTTATCTCATACTCCTTTATTTTTTGCTGTACATCTCCTTGCTGTAAGTTTTCCTTTACCTGTAGGTGATGCTGGTCTGTAACAAGACCATATAAAATTATGCTCTTCAAGTCTGACTGATGCATACTGACAATAGTATCATGCATGACATGCACTCTTCTACTAAGTGCATCGACAACTTTATTCTCCTTTCCCTTGATATGCTTGATATCAAAGTCATATTCACTTAAAAATTCTAGCCATCTTGTTTGCCTAGCATTCAAGGTCGGCTGTTCAAAAATATACTTCAGGCCAATGTGGTCTGTCCTTAATTCGAATTTCTTCCCCATGAGATAATGCCTCCACATCCTCAAGGCGTGAACAATGGCAACAAGTTCCAAGTCATAGGTGGCATAGTTTATCTCATGTTCCTTAAGCTTTTTGGACTCATATCTAATGACATGTCCATTTTGCGTGAGGACTCCCCCAAGTCCTTCCTTACATGCATCTGTACATACCACAAAAATTTCATTTGGGTCAACAATCTTTAACACAGGTGCACTAGTAAGTACTTAATTCAACAGATTAAAATTCTTTTCACACTTGAGTGTTCATTAAAATTTAGTTCCCTTCTTTTGCAAAGAAGTGATGGGATGATAAATCTTAGAGAACCCTACTATGAACCTTCTGTAGTAGCCAACTAAACCCATAAAAGATATGACGTCTGACACATTTTTGGGTATTGGCCATCCTCTAATGGCTTCGATCTTCTCTGGATCTACTGCTATGCCCTGGTCTTAAATAATGTGTCCCAAGTAATGGATTTTCTTTTGATAGAGAGAAAACTTACTCAACTTGGCATACAACTGATGTTCTCTCAGTACTTGAAATACTAGTATTAAGTGATGTTCATGCTCCTCTTCAGACTTAGAATATATAAGTATGTCATTCAGGAACACTATGAAAAACTTATCCAAGTAATTTCTGAATATGCCATTCATTAAGAACATGAATACAATTGGTGCATTGGTCAGTCCAAATGGCACCACTACAAATTCATAATGCCCATACCTGGTCCTAAAGGTTGTCTTATGAATGTATTCTTCCTTGATTCTTACCTGATGGTATCCTGCCCTCAGATCAATTTTTGAAAATATCTTTGCTCCTCTTAGCTGATCAAAGAGGTCATCAATTCAGGGTAGAGGATATTTGTTCTTTATAGTGTACTTGTTCAGCTGTCGGAATTCAATACATAGCCTCAAGGTTCCATCCTTCTTTTTGACAAAAAGTACTGGTGCTCCCCAAGGTGAAACACTTGGACATATGTACCCTTTCTTTAACAATTCCTCCAGCTGCATTTGTAATTCTTTTAACTCTGGTGTACTCATTTTGTAAGGTGTTTTTGACACTGGGGCAACTCCTGGCACTAAATCAATTGAGAAATCTATCTCCCTTCTTGGTGGAAATCCGGGTATATCTTGGAATACATCTTCAAATTCTTGTAGTACCGAGAAATCTTTGAGGCTTGGATCCTTTGTATTATCTGGCTCTTCCACATGAGCTGCATATAATTGACATCCTTTCCTAAAACATATTTTTAGCTGTAAGGCTGAAATCTCCCTTATAGAGATGGGTCTTGGAACTCCTTTCACAGTGCTCTGTTTTCCATTTCCATCAAGACATGTAAATGTATTGTTATGACAATCTAGGATAACATGATGCTTGTCCAACCAATCCATTCCAATCAGAATATCATAAGACCCCAATGGTATGATATTTAGATCAATACTAGTATTCACGCCATTAAGACTTATCGAACAACTTTTGACCATATCATGGATTCTTCTTTTGGTTCCAGTGGCTAACTGAACCAAACTTGCTTTTCCAAGTTTACTTTTCTCCAAATGTAATATATCCACTATCTTAGGATCAATGTAGCAATGACTTTCTCCTGAATCAATCAAAATAGAAACAGGTTGATTTACGATCTTACCTTCCACCCCGATAATATTGGACTGGTACTATGCTTGTCGATCATTTAAAGATGCATAGATTCTTCCCATATCTTTAGCTGTTGTAGCCTCTTGGATGTTGTGCACAGTCTTCACTCTGTCTTTTCTGTGTGGAAAATCCTTGTACAGGTGATATTCCTTGCATCCCCAACATTGGATTGGTGGTCTTACCCTTTTTCCCAAGGAATCTTCCCTAGCATACTGATCTTGATGATTTCTATTAGGCTCATTCCTATTGAAGGGAGGTTTGAATCCTTTCCTCCTCTGATCGGACTTCGCATTCTTCTTGTCCTTCCAAGATTTCTGCAGAGATTCTCTTCCCTGGCCTTGCTCATACAAGTATTTATCCTTCCTGATGGCATCAATCAAGGTCTTGGGCTCATCATACTTGATCTTTTCCTTATAAAAGGCTGGCAGTCCACTTAGAAATCTTTGTGTTTTCACTTTTTCATCACCAATGAACCTGACATACTTTAATAATCCTAAAAACTTCTTCTCGTATTATGTCATAGTCATGCTTCCTAATCGGAGTTCAAAGAACTCCTGCATTTTCTTGTCATAGAAATGCTCTGAGAGGTACTCCTTCTTGAAGTACTTCTTGAACTGCTTCCAAGTGATCCTACTTTCATTAACATGTTCCACTTTCTTCAGTTGGTCCCGCCACATTGCAACATTCCCGTGTAAATGGTAGGTGGCAATCCTGGCTTCCAGGTTGGATGAATACTTATGCAACTGAAAATATCTCCTGAGCCCAAGCAACCATGATTCGACATCATCTTCCCTTTCTCTTTCACCCTCAAAGGAAGGTGGCTTGAGCTTCCTCAAATCTCCTTGCAAACTATCTACCTCTTGTTTCCTTCTTTGGTGTCTGACAGGAGACACCTCTGGACTGCATACGAGATCTTCCAATGCATAAAACTTTCTTTCCGAGTAAGGAGGTGAGTGGTGTCCATGAGCTTTGCTAGCACTTCTGGAATAACCAACTCTTCTATGATCATCCCTTCTTTTATGGCACCTGCCTTCTTCCTCTTGTCTTGAGTTTGATCACTTCTTCGTTTGTCTCTGCAACTGATTTAAGCTCTGCAAAACTCGAGAATTTATCTGACTTCGCTCTCTCATCAGTCTCTTGTTGTCTTCTTTGTAGCTCTACACTTCCATCTTCAAGATTCTTACAGTTTCGATTAACGTTTCTTGCTCTCCTTTTTCCTTGTGTCCATTGGACTCTGTCTCTGCATTACCAACTCTGGTATTCTGGCCTTCAGCCTCCTTATCATGACTGGAGGCTCTCTCACCTTCTTCCATTTCCTCAATATGCATCCTGAGCCGATGTGCTTAATCCCCTTAATTTTACAAAATGTGCAAGCGACCATTTTTTTAGAATTATGCATATGATAAACAAAATTGTCAACAATGCTACAATTCCTTTTGCTTCTTAATGCAGACCCCCTTCTCTCCTAAGGCTACATGACTTCCTGGTCAAGGGTCTTCAATCCCGAGCCGAATTGGCTCTTTGAAACCTTGATGGTTTCACTCTGTATCTAAACATAGGCCCTTCCGACTTTTTAGGCACAGGTCTGATGGCCCCCGTGACCTTCTCCTTTGCCCTTGCGAAAATCTCAGAGTTGGCGCTAGATCATTTTCTCTTGGCCCCTCCTTAGATGTGACCTTAGGCGGTGACCTCATGCAGACACATGATTGCGGCCACACTCAAAGGTGGTTTGGAACCAAACTAATTTTCGCCCCACAATTCACCTCGAGCCACCACGTGTCCTTTTTCCAAAACCGTGGTCTCGATTGCAACCTGCCCTTGACTTTGTAAAGCCCAAGCACCTCCTATCCCCACAATGCGAGGTGATTGTTGATCTCGTGATCTTGACGGTGCTTATAAACAAACGACCAAGATCTACCTCTTGGGAACTAATAGTTCCGATTTACCTCTCCTAGATCGACGGTTGTGGTCATTTCAGAATTCCAGACTTCGGAATTCTCAAGTCTCAAACTTTACTCCCTCGAAATACATAGGATTCTGCCATGCATCCTTTTGAATCAGACGGTGGGGAATTACTTCGGATGATCCGATAGTCGACGTTTACTTTAGGTATCCGACTCTCCAGGCTTCGGGAGTTTCAACTCTCAACTGAAAACTCTCAGAGAAATTTCTCCGAAGTCCACGATCCGTCACCACGTAGCGAAATACTATAAGCGGACATGTGGTCCAATCAGGTGGGTGACATGTGTCACGTCCTATCTGACATTTCAATTATCCGCATGCTCAAAACTTATTGACACGTGGAACACATCCCATGTGTCCACATCATCCCCGGTGACATCCGCAAGCCATGTCAGTTCAAAAATTCTGGGGTTCACATCACTTCCTCGTGATGTCATCGTGCCCCACCACTTCGACTCTTTGGCTTTTCAGGACTTCAAAAGTTTCCACACTAGCACACTTTCAATTCTCTCGAACTCCGATTTCCCGAACCGGCCAAACTTCTACCATGTGTCTCCCTTATTGGATGACCCATATTAACCCCGAACTTTGGGACTTCAAAAGTTACTGCTACAAGGATCAACGACTGCCATTCCTATGGGCCTTCGGACTTCAGAAGACTCAAAACTCAACTTTTTCTGAAATGTTTTTATCTGAAGCTCACGATATACTGACGCGTGTCTCCCATGGATCGATGACTACTATTTCTTCGGGTCCTCAGATTTCAGAAATCTCAACTTTCAACCTTTGCTTCCCTCCGAAGTGTGCGGATTTTTGCCATGTGTCCTCCTAGATCGGACGATTGAGATTCACTTCGGCTCTCTGGGCTTCAGAAATCTCAATTCTCAACTTTTCCTCGCTCGCTCTTTCTTGGAGTGCTTTCACCCGAAGCACATGATTGGTTGACGCATGTCCTCCTATGGATCGACGGTTGAGGCTTACTTCGGGCGTCCACCAAGAGTCCACGGATCTGCACCACATCTCTTTTGGATCAAACGACCCAGATTCACCTCGGTCGATCCGACGCTTGAGATTTACTCCAGATGATCTGGTGATTGAGATCTATTTTGGATGATCGGACGATCGAGATTTACTTCGGTTCTCCAGCTCTCCAGGCTTCGGGAGTCTCAAATCTCAACTAAAAACCTCTTGAACAGATTTCTCCGGAGTTACTGATTTGCTGAAATGTACCTCTTGGTGATTGATGGTCAGCAACTACTTCGACTTTTTCACCTTCTCCTCGTCCACAAACTTCCGGAGTTGCGGATCTCGTTCCACCTGTCTCTCTTTGATGATGGACCACCCCAAACTACTTTGACTATACAGAGTTTCGATGTTCGATCCCTAACATGTCACATCACTTACTGCCTTTCAATTTGTGGGGGCACACATCGACGGTTTGGAGTAACTCACTTTTCGCCCCACAATTCTCCTGATGTTGACACGTAACCCCTTGGTGAAATCGTGGATTGGATTGCAGGATCGCCTTGGGAAATTATCTCCCTTGCAACTTGGTTTTCCCACAATGCCTCTTGTCCGTTGATCTCACTCTCCAATGGGATGTGACAGTTGTGACCTTAGCCCTTGCTTCCTTTTCATCGGACAACCCTTGTTCACATGTCCTCTGATCCAACAATCCTAGATCTCTCTTGATCCTACAATGGTGATCGCTCTCGAATTCCAAGGGGGACGGTCATGATCCTTCAAATCCCTTACAATGGGTCTCTGACGTTCTATCTCTTGCATAGATTCTGCAACGCCATTCCTCCTGAGCTTTTCAAATTCACGGTGAGAGTTTGATCTTGACCCCAAGACTCTGACTAATAGAGCTAACCCATACCGACCTGATGTTTCAACCAGAAGCTCTGATACTACAAATGCCCATATTGGCCAGTTGGTGTCGCCTTTTTATAAAGATAAGTGCTCTCTGTTGTGTTATTATTATCCATGTATGAATGTATTCCGCTATGTATTTTAATTATCGTCTAAATAAATCTTAGATTATGCTTGCTTGCTGGATATTGCGGTGCATGTCGCTAAATCTTGTATCTTATGCGTTCTTATTAATGAAAGAAGGTATCGGTAAGAGTACGAAGTCCAAGGGTGGGCTTGAAGGTAGCATTCCCCGGCCTGTGGGTGGCTGGGGATGTTACCGATCCCCTTCCTTAGACAAAAAGGATAATTAGAATAAGAATTAACACTTAGCCCCTCAAGCCCCCTCTCTTGTGGAATCATAGCCCCC
>SNQJ01S0046905.1:104428-139812 GCA_010110895.2 Picea sitchensis
AGCCCCTCAAGCCCCCTCTCTTGTGGAATCATAGCCCCCTATAACTCTAGTCCTTGTCCATCTAGCAACCAACCATGTATTTATTATTAATAATGATAAAAAAACATTACATGTCTTGGGCACACTGGCCTTTTAATAATTGTTTGGGCACTCTAGCCTCTCAACATTGTAACAATACATTATTTAAAATGGGGGTTCAAAACTTGGGGTGTTACATCCTCTCCTCCTTATTTTGGAACTGTCCTCAGTGCATATACAAAATAGAGATCAAAATCTCAAATTTATTCAAAAAGCTGTAGGTACTCTGCCCGCATGGCATCTTCATGCTCCCAGGTAGCATATCTTGTGGAATCATAGCCCCCTATAACTCTAGTCCTTGTCCATCTAGAAGCCAACCATATATTTATTATTAATAATGGTAAAAAACATTACATGTCTTGGGCACATTGGCCTTTTAATAATTGTTTGGGAACTCTGGCCTCTCAACATTGTAACAATACATTATTTAAAATGGGGGTTCAAAAACTAGGTTGTTACACCTGGGTATGTGTGCAGTGGATTCATGCTCAAACACATGTGCAAACTACCATGAAAAGTCTTAGTATGGTTCTTGTAACAAGGTTATATTGATTGTTGAAAGGTCGGTCAACATGTTTGTAGAGGGTAGCATAAATTATCTTAATACATTGGAACTGCCTGCCTGAGAGGCTAGGAATGCGTCTACATCAATAAGCTAAATAGTTTTATTTTCAGATGGAAGACAAAGCATTTTCTTGAAAATCTTCAAAGTAAGAACAACTAGATTCTTTGTTTTTTTGGTTACTTTAATCACTCTTGTTATCGAAGTGAACCTTCGATCACAATAGGTGATCCAGGAAGATATAAGGTACGCTCATAGAGGTCCAAGAGGACATGGAACGCTCACAGAGGTCCCAGGGTATTCATAAAAGCTCAAAATTCAACCATCTCAAAAGTTCATGAAAATGGCATTATTGTGTAGAGCTCATCGCTAGCTTTCCAATGACGCAAACGATGCGTCAAACAAACCTTGTATGCAAAAGTTATGGCTTGTCAAAGTTTGGTCAAACTAGGGAAAATAGGGGTGCCATGGCACCACCAGAGGGTGACATGTGGCATGCTGACGTGGAACCTAATTTGCAGCTGGCTGAGTAATGTAAAAATATAGGTGGTTCAATCGCATGATGACAAGTGGCAAGCAATTGGTTCAATTATGTGATGACATGTGGCATTAAATCGCCAATGAGAAGCTGCCACATGGAAACTTCCCCATTGGCCTAAACTAGGGAAAATAATGGTGCCACGTGGCACCACCAGAGGATGAAATGTGGCATGATGACATGGAACCTAATTTGAAACTGACTGAGCAATGTACAAATATAGGTGGTCCAATCGCATGATGATAAGTGGCAAACAATTGGTTCAATTATGCTATGACACGTGGCATTAAATAGCCAATGAGAAGCTACCACATGGAAACTTCCCCATTGGCCTATATGGTTATTGTATTGTGATTTTTTTTTTGGAGTCAACATGGTTCAACCCCATGACCTCCATATCCACCAAAGTTTTAACATACCCGCCAGAACCATCGCACAACATAATATTACTTAACATACATATGGCTTCGATTATATTTAAAGTGTACAAATATAGGCAATCCAATCGCATGATGACAAGTGGCAAGCAATTGGTTCAATTATGTGATGAAACGTGGCATTAAATAACCAATGAGAAGCTGCCACATGGAAAATTCCCCATTGGACTATATGGTTATTGCATTGTAATTTTTTTTTGGAGTAAACATGGTTCAACCCCATGACCTCCATATCCACCAAAGTCTTAACATACCCGCCAAAACCATCGCACAACATAATATTACTTAACATACATATGGCTTCAATTATATTTAAAGTGAAGTAATGTTTCATTTTGGGTTAGGCCCTCGACCCCTAGTTTAAGGTCATGTGATGTATTACATATAACCATGTTCCATTCACAGAGGGGCTAATGTATAACCCAAAGTTTGGACGGTTTAAAACTACATACTATTTATACAGTATGTTGTAACTATATAACCAAACTCGCGCGAGAGTTACACACATATATGTTGTTTATAACATATTGTTATAAGTATTATAACAATATAACATGGATTCCAAAAAAATTGCATGGAGGGTTTTTAACCTATGTGTTAAACATAGTAAATACACCAACAAAACAATTATATAGTATGGTCAGTGGGGCTCGAACCCTCGACCTACCAAACTTTAACCAATACACCTAAAGGTGCAGATTTGATTATGAAACCGACCACACTATATTTAGAAGCCAACCACGATTTTCAGAGGATCGGTTAAGGACCTCTGCGTATTTAATGGGCACACAACCCAAGGATTTACATAATTTTAATGCATATTTTTGCCTCGTAATACATGTCGAAGGTACATGGCATATGAGGTAACACCGTAAAGTGTGCTAGGGGTCTCCTCGACATAATTTCGAGTATTTTATATCAATTTTGCATGATTTTTAGCCAAGAATCCAACAATGGACTCCCTTTCTGCATTTGAGTAGCATATTTTCAGAGCATCTTTAAAATTGTGTTTTTGTAAGCCTATATGGTAATGTAATTTGGAATTTTGAGATGATGAAGAAAAATCATGCTATTTAAAGGGACTTTGAGGATGTAGTGATGTTTGCCAATTACATATGTATTTTAGTTCTTTTATTTTTTGTTGTATTATCTCATTTACATTTCAAGTTATTCATCAATATTAATGAAGTTTATGGATAAGTAAGACATTTACATGATATTTTGCAAATAGTCAAGCGATCTTCATTTATATTCCCGAATATGGTAGGATGTTTAGTATCTGCATATGAACTAATTGGCATCTAAGGATTCTTTGGGATGAATTAGAGTTTGTTGATATTTAAGAATCAAGTTGGTATCAAAACTCGTGTGATATTTTCATATCATGTGGTATCAAAGCTGGTTTTGATGTTTATTTGCAAGTGAATTCTTATGGTGGTCTAGATCTAAGCTTGGTGAAGGATCGTTGAAGAGTACATTCTTGAGATTGGTTCAAGTAGTGCATTTTAGAGAAAGAAATGAATTCAACAAAAGATAAGAATTCTTCTAATCCAAACCCTTTCAGTACTGAAGAAACATTCTTTTCTACATTCATGGAAATGAAGGCCACGGTGGAAGAAATGTATGAGGATCGAAAGAAGGCCAAGAGATTTGGTGGTAAAGGCAAAATAAAGCCACATAAATTTGAGAAGCAGTCGAATGGTAAAGAAAGGAGGAAGCATACATGTTCTCATTGCAAAAATAAAGGGCATGATGAGAATCATTGTTGGAAGTTTCATCTAGAATTGAAGCCAAAGTGGGCTTAATCTAGAAAGGATAAAAGGGAGGCCACGACCATAGTGTAGGATCTTGGATCAGATTCTGAGAAAGAAACCAATGTTACAACTATGGGAATCAAAGGTAAATCTTCTGTTGCAAGTTCTGGTTCATGTATTTCTTCTTCAAATTCTAAAGTAATCCCTGATGGAAGGAAAAGAAAAGACTTGTTTCATTTACGAGTTATCTCAAAGCACACTAAGATTGATACACTCGTTGATAGTGGATCGCACATGAATCTTATCTCGGAGAAAGTTGTTCAGAGTTTGGGATTGGAAACTAGGCCTCATCCAAGACCGTATCCTTTGGGATGTATTTGTGATAATTCTAAGGTACATGTAACTAAACAAAGAAAGTTACGGTTCACGATCACATCCAATTTCATTGATGAGGTAGAGTTAGACGTTGTTCCACTTGACATTTGCGGGATGGTTTTGGGAAGTCCATACTTCTATAGGGGACATAAAAAGTATCATCTTTTTAAGGATGGGATTGAGTTCAATGTGAGAGCTAATCAGATAAAGACGAATTTTATAGTTGTCACTACAGGGAACATGCTAGCTAATGCTAGTGTCCAGGATATAGGTTTATAGCCAACGGTTGAAAGCAAAACAAGTCCTTTGGTTGATGTTGTTCCTATTAAGAAGGGAAGATATGTTGATGGTTCATTCTCTTTCGCATATGTATATTCAATTTTGTTGTTCAGTTTATTACTAATCAGTGGATTATGGTTGGCTACTGCAACAACATATGGCATAGTTTGTGAATTTAGGAGAATGGTTAACTTGCTCAACAATTTTGTTTTAGTCTTCATTATGATTGTGATGAGTCAAGTACTCGTTATCCAAGCCCTATGGATGGATGATACTGGACAAGTGAGGCAAAAACATTCTCACTTGATTTCTGAATAATCCTCTTTTAAGAGGAATAAAGATGCATGCTACATGCATCTTTAAAATACTATGTCATGTTCATATGGATATATACCTAGAACAAAATAAATCAGGTATTGATGATAACAATACAAGAAAAATTGTTTTTCAAGGTAGGAGTGACAATGAACAGAGTATTCATTTAGGAACTTATACAGATACATCCAACATACAAGAACAAAGAGTCCAAATGGGCAAGGCATAGATCAACATTCAACTTGGTTTCATATTGGCCGGGAAATACTATCTTCCATAGAAGGAGAAGAGAGTGGATGTTGAAATACATGATATAGGTATTACACAGATTCAATGAACAAGATTTTTGTAGTTTGGAAATTTATGAGCAAAAAATGGAGCTATATATCATATTAGCTATAGTGCAAGAGACCATAGTTAGAGCCATATTCCATAGAAGCAAACATAAGTACATTGATCTAGTACCTAAGATCGAAGACCCAAGATGAAGATTTATTTCCAAAAGAATCAACAAGATGGAAGAGTGAATTATCATCACTAATTTGTTGAATATCAATACTTTTGGAGGTCTAAAAGTTCTTTAGTGGGAAGGTGTGATTCAGGAGGATCTAAAGAACACTCACATAGGTTGAGGAGGATCTGGAATGCTCACAGAGGTCCTAGAGGATCCATAAAAGCTCAAAATTTGATCATCTCAAAATTTAGTGAAAATGACATTATTGCATAGATCTCATTCTCAAATTTCCAACGGTGCAAATGATGCGTCAAACGAAGCTCGTATGCAAAAGTTATGGCTAGTCAAAGTTTGGTCAAACTAAGTAAAACAAGGGTGCCACGTGGCACCACCAAAGGGTGACACGTGGCACCTAATTGGCAGTTGACTGGGAAATGTACAAATCTAGGTGGTCCAATCGCATGATGACAAGTGGCAAGCAATTGGTTCAATTACGTGATGACATGTTGTTTAAATAGCCAATGGGGAGCTACCACGTGGCAACTTCCCCATTGGCCTATATGGTTAATGTATTGTAATTTTTTTTTTGCAGTCAACAACGTTTGAACCCATGACCTCCATATCCAACAAAGTCTTAACATACCAGCCACAACCATCTCACCACATAATATTTCTTAACATACATATGGCTTCAATTATATTTAAAGTGAAGTAATGTTTCATTTGGGGTTTAAAAGGGGCCGAGGACCTAGTCCTCGACCCCTAGTTTAAGGTCATGTGATGTATTACATATAACCATGTTCCATTCCCAGAGGGGCTAATGTATGACTCAAAGTTCAGACGGTTTAAAACTACATACTATTTATATAGTATGTTGTAACTATATAACCAAACTCGCTTGGGAGTTACACATATATATATTGTTTATAACATATTGTTATAAGTGTTTTTTTTACATGTGGTTCATGACACCGAAGACCAGTAGCTCGCTACGTCCAACCCCCCCGAAATCCGTGAGATAAAATGGGGAGGCCACGATTGGTGGAATATTGATTGCTCAACAATATCAGCAACATACTCAACAACAAGGGTATCTTATAGACCCATTAAGGGCTTCACATGTCACTTACAAGGAATTGAACCTGGGTGGGGAGGATACAATCCATTCCTCCCAACCACCCAAGCTACATCCAATGGACGCATATTTTTATAAGTGTTATAACAATATAACATGGATTCCAAAATAATCGCACAGAGGGTTTTTAACCTATGTGTTATACATAGTAAATACACCAACAAAACAATTATATAGTATGGTCGGTGGAGATCAAACCCCCGACCTACTATATACAATACCAAACTTTAACCAATCTATCTAAATGTGTGGAATTGGTTATGAAATCAAACACACTATATTTAGAATCCAACCATAATTTTCAGAGGATATGTTAAGGGCCCACGCCTATTTAATGGGCGTGCAACCCAAGGATTGTACACAGAATTTTAATGCATGTTTTTGCCTGGTAATGCGTGTTGAAGGTACATGGTATACAAGGTAACACAGTAAATCATGCCGAGGGTCACCTTGACATAATTTTGAGTATTTTATATTAATTTTGCACGATGTTTTGCCAAGAATCCAACGATGCACTCCGTTTCTGCATTTGAGTAGCGGATTTTCGGAGCATCTTTAAAATTGTGTTTTTGTAAGCCTATATGGTAATGTAGTTTGGAATTTTGAGATGATGAAGAAAAATCATGTTATTTAAAGGGACTTTGAAGATGCAATGATGTATGTCAGTTACATATGTATTTGAGTTCTTTTATTTTTTGTTGTATTATCTCATTTAGACTTCAAAATATTCATCAGTGTTAATGAAGTTTATGGATAAGTACGACATTCACATGATATTTTGAAAATATTCAAGTGATCTTCATTTATATTACCAAATCTGGTCGGATGTTTAGTATCTGCATATGAACTAATTGGAATCTAAGGATTCTTTGGGCTGAATTAGTATCAGAGTTTGTTGATATTTAAGAATCAAGTTGGTATCAAAAATCGTGTGTCATTTTCAAATCAACAGGTTACGATTTCTTTGAAGTTTAAAACTTCAAGTACACAACCAACATTGACGAGGCCTATGGTCCAGAGTTTGTTGTTTTTCTTTTCTTCTAGAGGCTTGTTCAAGAACCATTGGTATGAGGCAGACCAGTGAAAATTATTGTCTTATCTGGCTAGTGAATTAACAATATCACCGCAAAAGGGCTATTTTCTTCTTCTATTTACCATACGTCTACTTTTTTAATGAACTTTGATATAGGTGAACCTTATGAATAGTATATTAGCGAGGCCCAATTGCTTTAAATCCAACTGCATAACACATATTCACTAGAAAGTCCTTTCCATTATCATATTTAAAACATGCGTAATCATACATAGAAACCATTATGCAACCCATAGAAAAACGAGACATTTATTTTGCACGAGTCCTAATCCCTGCACTTTCTTCATAAATAAGAGGAAATCAACCTATCATAAATGCTTCAATTATAGTGAAAATTACATGGCTTGTCAGAATATGTGCTACAAAACTACTGGACATGCAAAGGGCGATAATTGTGGTAGATATGGTTGTGCTGAGTGCATAGATACGAGGGTAGCAGAAGGTTCGGTACAAGGTTGAAAATCGCCATGTAAACAATTTTTTTGATTACCAGTTTTTTTGAACAGGGATATATCTTGAGTTAGTACATCATCTGCATGAGGGATATCTACAAATTCAATACCAATTATCAATTTACAATGCTTGTGGTCTGACAGTTTCTAGGAGGTTGATGTCCATGTCATGCTTTTGAAGTTTGGCAAGTGAGTTTGTTCATCAAGATTCTCTAAATTTTTGTTGAAGCAATATTGTTAATGGAACATGTGGTGCATAGGCTATAGGCATAAGAATGTTGTTTTATTTTTCTAATTGTTATACATGTGTTTCTTTTAATGCACTTTGATATATGTGAAAGTTATGAATAGTACATTACGA
Source organism: Picea sitchensis (assembly GCA_010110895.2). Taxonomy (NCBI): domain Eukaryota; kingdom Viridiplantae; phylum Streptophyta; class Pinopsida; order Pinales; family Pinaceae; genus Picea; species Picea sitchensis. Next base: position 112,262 of record SNQJ01S0046905.1, read on the forward strand.
ACTTGCAATTGCTTTGAGACAAATTACATCCACCCATTTACTAAAATGTCATTTCCACACGAGAGTTAGTTACGTAATACGATGAATGTTAAATAGAAAGCATTAGGTAGGTCATAGAAAAGCATGACATTTACTTCACACAAGTAGTAAATAACTTTTGTTTTCTTCCAAATCGAAGCAAATCAAGGAGCCATAAATGATCTAGTTATCATGCAAGTTATTGTGGGTTGTCAGAGTAACTGATGTGGAACCATTGGAAATTCCAAATCACGGAAGTAGAAACTGCACAAGGATCAGTGATGAGTTGTGCGTACAAGGGTTGAAAATAAAAGTAGTCAAGTGTTGGTTGTGCGGGGGATATACATGTGTCGAGTGTGTAGGTGCGAAAGATATTGGTGTGCGAAGTCCTGGGATATGGTAATTGTTATCACTGAAATTTCGTTTGCAACATTGCATGCAAATGGTTACAGGAATACAACATCTCCAAACACCTATTAGTTCACCTGCAACACAAAAAATGCATTTCCAAGGGCAAAAACTATACAATTGGTCAAAAAATTGACATGCGCTGAAACAATAAAGGAAGCGCATGCACAGTGCACGGGCCAAAGAAGCCCATAGAGCGCACAATGCACCATATGAACGACTGTGTATGAGAAAAGCCGCACACTCTTGTGAACAACGCATTTATGGTTTTTGTTGGCCCCTCACCCACTTTTGGACTAGCTCCCAACTTGATTTAACCCTCAAATCCGAGCTAAATCCGAATGGGAGGCTGGTCAAAGACCTAAGGGTGCCATAAAGAACCCCTTGTCGACACTAAGAACCAGTTGGATATTGCCTCAAAGAAATGCTATAAATGGAGGCCATGGGTGCACTAAGAATTTAAGAATCTCATAGTATTGTTATGCTGCCTCAATCCTCCCTCAAGAAACCTCTTTTCTTCTTGGAGAATTCTAGCAACATTCCAATAAGCTATTCCACTCACCTCTTGAGGGAATAGGCTTGGATTTATTCACCATTTTCTTTATTGTTTATCATTGTAAGAAGAGCTCTCAAATAGGGGACTCAAGAGCCCTCTCAAGGAGGAAGAGGGGATCCATAAGTCCTCCTTTCTCTATGGTGTTTTTCCAACTAATATAGTTATCCATTGGTGGCATAATCTCAGTCATTTAGTTGATTGATTTTGGTTCAAAGTTTCTTATGCATTGTAGTTTTATTTCCTTAGTTGTTTTTAGTTTATTTGCTTGTTTATTTCATGTGATTGAATTATGTAACTCATGCACTAACCTCTGTCTTGTCTAGCAGGCCCAACTAGACTTGTAAGTTCCCTTGTTTTGCTCACCCAAGTGGCGAAACAGAGACAACAGATTGACGACCATACTGGGGATAAGGTATCAATTTCCTCCCTATTTGGGTTGTTTGAGCACTTCTTTTTGACCCATTTGCCTTTCAGGAACCATAAATGACCTAGCCTTACCTGTCAAGAACTAAGTTTGGAGCTGGAGGAGGAGAATTCCACTTAAAATCTTCCCCTCCCCCCCCGACGCTTATCAGAACGTGCACGGGTGTTTCAACCCACAAATGTACATTCCGAGCATTGTGCGCCAACAACACTTTGTTTCTCTGCGCATTCTACGCACTGTGTGCCAAAAGGTCCTCGGTTCTCTGCGCATTCTGTGCCCACTGCGCCTCTGTCTGAACTGTAACCCGCACATTTGTCTAAAATTTCAAAATTGTAAGAGTTTTTGTGATCATTTGAAGGCCCCTAGTCTTCAAAATCTTGTTTTTTTGCAAACAGTAAATGCATTACACTTAGATTCCTTTCCCACATGAAAGGTTAGTCAAAACATAGGCACTTAGGGGCTTGAAAAGAACCACATTTCTCCTCTTTTTCTTTAGTTTCCACATGGATGGCTTGTCTTGATTGTAAAAGTTAAGTTGAGATTCTTTGTTATCACATATAAAAACACTTGCATTGGGACCAGAAACAAACTTTAATCATTAAGTATGCTCTTCTCTTGCACCATAGAGCGATTTTGAGAATCAGAAAAGTGATTAAGGAGACATTTCATCTCCCTTAACAAAATATTTAGGAGAGGACAAAGCTCCCCAGGGCTCCTCTTAGTTTCTTTTTCAAAACATCTTAAATTTGTAAGGGCCCATACATGCCCACATGTTGCAAAATTAGGATAGTTTTTGAAATTACTTTCTTAGTTTACATCACTAGGAGAGTTTAAAGATCAAAGTAATGGGCCCATACATGCCCACATGCTTACAATCTGGGATAGTTTTTTGAAATCTTTCTTAATATAAATCACATTAGGGAGTTTAAAGGATTGGTAAGGACCCATATGTCCACATGCTAGTTCTTTAGGGCTTTTAAAATTCCGCAAGGTTGTACCAATGACATCTAGCAAGATAGGTAATCAAGATTTGTAAGGACCACAAGAAGTCCACATGTTGCAAATTGACACCTAAATTATTAAAATTTGGCACATTTTATCACTTGCTCACACACAAAGTCACTCCTCACTCACATAATTTCATCTTGAATTGTAGAAGTTGAAGTAGGTTTTCTCCAAAGGAATTCCGAAACGTCCCACTAGTTCTTGAAGAAATTATCCACACCCACTTAATTCAAACGTGATTGGTTCACACCCCCAATCTCTCAATCAACCACATCTATTTTTTTTCTAAAAACTCACTAATTTTTCCTCCACAGGAGGTGCCAAAAGATTTTTTTTAGTCTAGGTAGGATCTCGGGGGTAGGCATCGAAATAACCCTCTGTTATCTGGTTCTCACATCCTCAAACATTAGAAGTTGAAAAATAAGGAACTTTAAAATCCTCCAAGTCAAGTGTTCCTAACACCATAAGGTAGGGAGATACCCATGAAGGGTCGAAGGTCGAGGTCCGGTTGCTCTGTGCGTTTCCCCTTGAGTCACCCGACCCTTGGAAGGGATCCAACCTGTGACCCATTTTTGAGGCTGAAAATCTAAATGCAACACTTTGACCAAGGTACCCAGTGGTAAAATTTAGGACATCTACCCAGGTGTCAATTGTGGACTGCAATTGCACCTTGATTAGATTGTGTGTGGCTATTGGGAAATATCGCCAGCTCTTTCGACATATGCACCCTCTACCCCTCATTATAACTGATTGTTTCATCCTTCACTAGTTCCTCTTCCGGTGGCTTTAGAGCCCACTGTTGAGTGCTATTGAAAGGTCCAGTGATATTTGAGAGGAAGGACATTACGTATTTTTAGGACATGAGCATTTGTTTTTATTGTTCTCCCACGCGAACAAAATCCATCTACCCACATGTATGCTTATTTATGTATGATGCTCATTTGATTACATGTGATTGTGAGATATATTGTGAAGGTCCAAATTATACAAGTCTCTTGTTCATTTACTACTCTCATCACCATTTACACACAGTCACTTTGCTAATCAGACATCATAGGGGACCCACAGAATCCCCGTAGTTCCAGATGCTTGCAAAATATCCGTCCTATCCTAGGAGGAGTTCCTAGTCTTGCCAACTCACCGGCTCAACCATATCACACCCCCGTGAGTGCCACTATTTTAGGATCAACTTTGCTTGGTTCCACCTTACTTGGTTCCAATTCCCAAGGCCATCCATCCACTAGCTCTCCTTCACAAGTGTTGGTTGTGGAGCCTGATTATCTTCTTGATTTAAAGGTCTTTTACTTTCAGCCGTGTTTATACCCCATGAAGTATGTACAGTCTTCCATGAGGGGGAGTGCAGAGGGGGGGTACCCCCTCTGCGGGGTCCAGGGGGGCTATCAGTCTTGAGGGTACCCCCTACAGGGATCGAGGGGCTATCCCCAGCAGAATGCAGGGGCAAGTGGGGGTTGTTGAAATTTAGAAAGAAAAATTGCCTTGTAAAAGTATATTGGAATTTCATTGTAAATATGGGGGGGTCTGGGGGCAAGTGGGGGTTCGAGGGCGAAGCCCCCGAAGAAAAAATTGCCTTGTAAAAGTATATTGGAATTTCATTGTAAATATGGACCGTTCATTATAAGGTCGCAGATCTAACGATAGAGATTATGTTAGGATTTTTTTCCCTAGAAGGCAACCCTCTTTTATGAGGGAAATGTATTCTGGCTATGTATGTTGGCGAGTATTGTATTCTGGGTTAGGTCACAAGATATGAAGCTTGGTGCGACATTGGTCAGCCTCATGGAGTATGACATACTTTTACTGTAATGCACACAACACCCTATTTTGATGAATAATAATAAGAAACATAATATCTTTGTGGACGTAGCCCAGGGGGGGTGAACCACGGTAAAATATGGTGTCTCTATGTGTGATTCTCTTATGTGTTTCTTTGATATGATTTTATGTTGAATGAATCCATGAATCTACTGAAGTTTATTTGCAGTGCACAATAGAATATCATGCCATTTTCTGAAGAATGAATATTAAGGGTAGATCTAATGAATTATGTTCTAGTAGAATGCACATTGAAGTAAAAGAAGTAATGATATGATTAACATTCCCATGAGTTCCATCCCTTCCATGATTGTAGACACTTGGGTCATGCAATCACCCATAAGCCATCTCAATTGAGACTGCATTGTTCACTCTATGCGCAGTGTTTCCTTATGGTTTACCAGAGGGGTCAATGGTTTCTAGGTTTTTGTTGGAGCACTAAGGTAGAACCCGAGTTGGACTGTACATCCAACAGATGGTTCCGTTATCGGTTGGAAATCAACAGATTGGATTGGAGGGGATTTTATGAAGATAATGCAATGGTAGAAGGGGATTTTTAGGCCATGGAACCCTACACAACAAGAAATTGAAATATGGTTGGAGACAAAGAAGCTCAAGTTTGTGCAGAAAGATAATAAAAGCTCAAGGTATACACCCTGCCAGTATCTGCAGAGGTATGTGTTTACTGATTTGCATGAGGCATATTTATGTTATTTTCCAGAGTTATTATAGGAGTGGTTACTAAGGTTGAAGAATACTCATCTGACTAATTGGATAAGGCCAATAGAGTGGACTGTTGAGAACATTGCACTATTGGAAAGGGTCAATAACAAATTCACGTGCGTAGTGGATTTTTGGTTAAACAATATTACTACAGGGTTTATTACTGAATTTGTAGTCGATACAACGAAGTCATATTATGATGAAAAGAAGGAATTCTTGAAGGGACCAAGAGGGAGGTAGATTATATCTCTCTACAAGTCGATCAAAATATTATTGCATGATAAAGGTGTGATGACCATGGAATCATAAAACTAAATCACTCTGCGTGCATGGGGGATCCGGGGGAAGCACTAAGGAAGATATGAGATATGGAGAAGGCTCTAGATGGAGGCCAAAAGAAGGAGAAATAGACCCTATTATGATGGATGAGGAAAAGAACAAGGAGATAATGGAAAGATCATGAGTGACATGTAGCAGAAGGCCCTACCAGTATAAGATCAATAGGAAAAAGAGGGAAGTAGCCGAGTGAGAGGGACTGGACAATGATGAGGAAGAGGTAGAGGATCTCTGTGCGACATGGAATATTGAGGAAATCTTGTGCGCCACATATGAGAGGAAAATTAGAGGTCAGGTTTCTGACACAAAAGAAGGATCTCAATTCCAGATCTGAATTAGTGTGGAACCCACAACCCCATGTGCGACTAAGACAACTGAAGAAGAAGAAATGTTCAGAAAACAAGTGATTAATGGTAGAAGGATTTTAATAGGATGTGGGTCCAATGAAAATTCAAGAAGAAGTATAAGTTCAACAAGTAGCAGTCAAGTATCTACACTGCGAGGAGGTGGTAGTACAACAAACTTCACAACGGCAGGAGTAGATCCAACTATTAGGTTACCTAATTTTCGTGGAGAAGGGTCGAAGGATATCGAAAAGCATCTGTTCATTTGCTAGAATATTTGGGCACTAAGTAGATTACAAATGAAGATACAAAGGTTTCTCAGTTAGCAATCACATTCAAAGACTGCGCACTAGAATGGTACATGGGTCTCACAGTAAGTAATCCAATAGGAGTGCCGACAACCGTCGCAGAGTTGAAGAGAAAATTAATAAATGAATTTCAGAAACCAAGTTCAGAGGATCAGTTCATGAATGAGATGATAAAGATTAAGAAAAAGCCAAGAGAATCAGTCTGGGAGGTTGACCAAAAGTTAAAAAGGTTAAAAGGTAAGCTGAAGTTCCCTATTACTGATATGCAACATAGACATTTATTTGTTAACTCTTTATTGCCACACTTAAAGTATCCTTTGAGGCAGTAGAAACTCCAGAGTCAGGCTGAGGCTCTGCAAGCAACCTTACAATTAGAAGAAAATCAGTATAAGCATACATATCCCGTTGTATAAGATCTGAGAGAAGATCTGACGAACCTTACATTTCATTTGAATCAAAATAAAGGTAAGGAGAGAAGAGAAGATGTCTGGTGTACATTATGTAAGACAAAAGGCCACCGTACGAAAGAGTGTCCATTATTTGCATAGTATATAGGAGTAGGTATGCCAAATCATTTATCTTCAAGAGGACCATGGTGTGAGATATGAAAAACACATGGACATGATCCCTATCATTGTCCCATGATGCAAAAGTATCAAACAATATCAAAGACTACATTTTGTAATTTTTGCAAGTCAGTTGGACATGAAGACAAGGACTGTAGAACCTTGGAGATAATGAAGGAGAGGACATCAAATGCATATAGGGTGTAGGTTGAATTAATGACAACACAACCTACACAACTACCACAGTATAATAATGTGCAACAATCGTAGTATACCAACATGCAATAGTTTGCAGTGCCATCATAGTGTAATAATACACAATAATTTGGAGCACCACCGTAATATAACATTGCGCAACAATGTGTAGCGCCACCATAGTACAATAATGTGCAGCCGTAGTATAATCAGGGGCCAAAATATAATACACCGCATGGAGATAACAAAGGAAACAAAGGAGGATTCAGAGGAGGAGGCTGTGGAGGAATAGGTTTTGGAGGGGGAAGATGACTAGTAGTTTGTCACAATTGTCAAAAGCCAGGTCACTATGCAAGAGACTATCCACAACCACATGTGACATGTATATATTGTTGCGCAACATACCATGAAATAGAAGATTGTCCAAAATTGTTGACAAAGATACAAGACAGGAGAAACCGAAATAACTAGAATGTCTAATGGATTGTTGTGGAAAACAAAGAGGAGGATGGGAAGCAGATCAACATAGTTACTAGAGGTGGAGCCAATACCGAAGCAGATGCAACAAAGAAGGATTAGGATCAGTACCAGTGCATCAGGAAGAATACAACACCTGAACAAAATTTTGATGTGCTCAAAGAGAAGGAGACCTTCAAAGAGGCCATGCATGAGATTTTAAAAGAGAATATTGCATCTACTCAGGAAAAAATCCAAGAGATGAGGTACCAATGTATGACATGCCTCCCTTATTTGATTAGACCAACAAAGAGAATCCTTCAGAGAAAGTAAGTGACTTAAGAAACTTTTTTGGGTCTTGTGTAAAATTGTTGAATGGTAAAAATTCTTTACAAGTACTGCAGAGCCTATTAGAAAAGTGTAATTTTGGGGAAGAAGGGGTAAAGACAGTGAATTAGGTCCATAATAAGAGAAGAAAAAGTAGGTAATTCAGGTTGAATGCAAACATTTGAGATTTTAATATGGGGGGTATCATATTAGACTTAGGGTCTGAAGTCAATGTTCTGCCAAAAAAGACACGGGAAACTATGGGGGAGCCTACATTGGGGTATTCACCTATTCATTTGAAGCTAGAAAACCAACATAGAGTGGTGCCAATTGGTATATTGAAGGGGATACCAATATACCTAGATGGTGTGCACACCATAACAGACTTTGAAGTCATTGACATAGTAGATAATACTTCACCATATCCAACATTGTTGGGTTTGGACTTAGATTTTTTTAACTTGAATACCATGTTATGATTAACTTGAAGACTAGGAAGATGATCTTTGAATCAGAGGAGTACAAATTTATTGTGCCATTGGATCCTTTAGAATGAGGAAGGTATTGGAACTTGCAACATAAATTTTATTACAGAAGACATAAATCAACTATATAGAACTACCACGCGTGAAGAGGATTACATCAACCCAACTGCAGATGGAATGCTGAGTTGGAGGAGTATTAGTTCTTGTGCTTCAAAATTTGACATAGGACTGGAGAACTGTAAGAAATGATTACATGAATTATCTACCCGAATATGTGCCAAAATGACGCGCGCGCTAAGATGGGTTGGTACAGAGGTAAGGAAACCTCCTACTTTTTATGGTATGAATAATTTAGAAGAATTCTTGAGAAAGTTTGAGGTAGAAGTTTTTCAGAATTAGATATTGCTAGGATTAGAAATTGACTTGAAAGAAACACCTTCCCGTTGGTGGGGTACACACAAGGGGAATATTAATAACTGATTTTAGTGCAAAAGGTTACTGTGCATTAGATTTGTTGCAGAGAAAGAAAACATAATTTTGGAGAAGTATGATGGATTTGGACAACGCAAAGAACACATATCTAGGTGCATGGTTTAATGGATATTAGTACCACTAGGATAATGGCCACATCACTTTATTCACACATTGGAAGGAATTCCAAAGAACTGGTACACAGAACAGGAGCAACGCAGGGAAACTGCAAATTGGGAAGAAAGGCAACATAATTTTGTGATTACATTTTCCTTTGAGTATGAGAGCCCAAAAATAGATACAACACTGAAGGTGGTAAGAGACAAGATTTTTGAAGAAACAGAAGTGAATATTGTGACAATATATTATAAGAAACAGACAATCAGACAATTCCTACACCGTTATCATGTCGCAGAAGAAGAACACCCATCAGAAGAAAACCCGCCCAATATCCAAATCCCAGAAGTTGAAGAAGAAAGAGAAGTTGAAGGCCCACAATTAGAATAAGAAGATTATGCAACCCCATTGAATATAAATAAGGTAAACATTGGAACAACAAAAAACCCAAAGATGGCAAGTATTGGATATTACTAGGACAATTAGACAATAGAAAGAATAACATAATTACTGCGTGAATACCGTGAATTTTTCCCAACAATGTGTTCAGAGATGAAGGGATTAGTAGGAGAACTTGGAGAGATGAATATACCTTTGAAACCAGATGATATACTAGTCATACACAGACCTTATAGATTGAATCCAATGTATAAGTATAAAGTGAAGGCATAAATTGACAAAATGTTAGAAGTTGGTGTCATAGAACCTGTGGAAGAATCAAAATAGATTAGCTCGATGGTGGTGTAGGAAAATAAGAAAGGGGGAATCATGATCTATTTTGACTTGATAAAGTTAAATTATGCTTTCTTACATGATCCTTTCCATACCTCATTTATAGATGAAACATTGGAGAATGTAGGAGGTCAAGAATCTTATTCATTTACATATGGGTTTTCGGGATATCATCAGATCAGGGTAGCTCCAGAAGATAGACATAAGATCAAATTTTCTACAAAATAGGGATTATTTTAGTATACCGTAATGCCATTTGGACTAAAGAATGCAACTGCAATTTTTTCAAGGGTAGTAGTAGTAGATTTTAAGGATTTCATACATAAGTTTTTAGAAGTTTACTTGGATGACTGGATAATCTTTAGTTTATTGAAGGATCATGTTGAGGTGTTAAGACTGATGTTAGATAGGTGTAGACAGTTTCAGATATCATTGAATATTAAGAAATGTATTTTCAGTGCACCTTTTGGGATTTTGTTAGGACATGTGGTGTGTAAACAAGGTTTGTTGGTTGATCCTGCTAAAATTGTTGTCATAGTGAATTTACCACCACCTAAGTCAGTGCACCAATTGAAGAGTACACTTGGTCATATAGAGTATTACAATAAGTTTATAAGGGGACATGCATAGATTACTGCATCGATGGAAAAATTGTTGAAGAAGGACATGAAGTATCAGTGGAATGATGGATGCCATCAGAGTTTGGATATTTTTAAGGAGAAGATGGTGACAACGCCAATTTTAGTGTTTTCAAACTAGGTAAAGGAATTTCATGTGCATGTGGATGCATATGCAAAAGCGCTAGGAGCAATATTAACATAGCTAGGAGAAGGTGATATATATCACCCTATAGCATTTGCAAGAAAATAATTATCAGATTCAGAACAAAACTACAATACAATAAAAAGAGAAGGATTGGCCATGGTATATGCATTACATAAATTCATACATTATTTGTTAGGGAAACATTTCAATATGTTTATAGATCATTCTTCTCTTAGATATTTAGTCAATAAGCCAATGTTGGGGAGAATGATATGCAGATGGCTACTATTGTTTCATGAGTTTGACTTTGAAGTTGTGGTGAAGCCTGAAAGATTGAATGCAGGGATAAATCATCTGTCCAAGATAACTTATGGAGAAGAACCAAGTAGCTTAGATGACAACTTCCTATATGCACAATTGTTTTCAGTACACATTTCTGATGATTATTTTGCTGACATTATTGAATTTTTGAGTACAAGATTTTCCCCTAAGGAATTTAAGATTGTGCAGAAGAAAAATTTGGTGGTCAGAGCTGCAGACTACCAATTGATTGCAGGTCACTTGTACAAACTTGGAGCAGACAACATTTTGATGAGATGTGTTATGGAGCATGAAAGGCCTATGATTTTAGCAGAAGCACATGAAGGGATTGCAGGAGGAAATTATGTAGGGAAAGCTACTGCGAAAAAGGTATTGGGCATAGGATTATGGTGGAGAACAATTCACAAGGATTCAAAGGAGTACTGTCAAAATTGTGATGTCTGTTAGAGAGTTGGAAAGCCATCCAGGAGGGATGAGATGACATTGAGACCACAAGTAACTTTGCAAGTGTTTGACAAGTGGGAAGTAGACTTTGTAGGGACAATTAATCCACCGAAAAGAAGATCAAAGGCTAGATACATTACTACAACGACAAAATACTTGACCAGATGGGCTGAGGAAACAACAGTGAAGCATCGCAGTGCAGAGAATGCATCACGCTTCTTATTTGAACATGTAGTTACAATATTTGAATGCCAATTTTTTTTGATGAGTGATCAGGGGAATCACTTGATCAATAGTAAAATCCAGGCAATGCTAGAAGAATTTGAGATATATCATCAAAAGAGCACTCCATATCATCCTCAAGCTAATGGAACAATGGAAGCATTTAACAAGATATTGGAGAATGCATTAACCTAGATTTGTAATGTGAATATGGATGATTGGGATATGAAGGTACCAACATTGTTATGGGCTTCCAGAAATACATGCAAGAAGATAATAGGGAAAACACCTTTTAGGTTGGTGTATGGACATGAAGTAGTAGTTCCCTTTGTATATTTGATACCAATTCTGCGCATTGCAACTATTACAGAAATGACAGAAAGAGGCGCAACACAAGAAATATTGGCTCAACTCATGGAATTAGAAGAAGACAAAATTATAGTTGGTTTCCATCAGGAGGTACAAAAAGCAAAGGATAAAGCTTGGCATGACAAACATATTAACAACATACATATTAACAAGAAGAATTTCAAAGAAGGAGATTTGGTTCTCCTCTATGACAATAAATATTTGCAACACCCAGAGAAGTTCATGATGCATTGGCTAGGGCCATATGAAATAAAGTCTGTCACATATGGAGGTGTTATGCAACTGAAGGATTTAACATGCAAGGAGATAAAAGGAATGGTGAATGGCAGTCGACCGAAACTATATATGGACAATCAAACTACTAATCCTCAACATATGTCGTGCAAAGAAGTAGAATTGTACATAATGTATATAGTAGGAAGAAAAAGAAGAAAAATAAAAGAAGAAGTAGAAAAAGAATAAAAAGGAAGAAAAAAGTAGAAAAATGAGAAAAAGCCAAAAAAAGTAGTTAGAGGAATAAGTTGTAGACAGATAGTTGAAGGACACAACACACATCAGACAGTAAATTGGTGTGACAAAATTCATGGTACTGTGCACAGGAAAAGTAAACACAACGCGACGAGACGAAAAATGATCGAAAAAATGAAAAACTGGTGAATGGAAAAGAGAGGGCACATCAGAGCATTTATGATAGTGCTTATAAAAGAGGAAAACCACATAAAAGGAAAACACTTGTGTTTTTTGAAGCAAAGGAGAGAAATAATGAACAGACTGTGATCGTGTATGAAGTGTGTGAAATATCCAGTCGACTGCAACATTTTTTTCTAGAATTAGAACAATTTCACCGCCAAAATTCAGAGCATTGAGCCAGTTCGCGCGAAGGACCAGAAGTACTAAAAAATCGATGGAGGAGACGACCAAGGTGGTCTATGTGGATAAAATTCCGAAAACATAGAGTGAATCAATGATTCTGACGCATGTCGAGGAGAAAAACCCAGAAGAAGAAGCAATAAGCCAAGAGGGGCCAAAATCTAGTGCATCAACAAACCCTAGCGTAGAAAAACTAGGAGTGGCACACACAGAGGGAGAACATGATCAAGAAGACAATGATAAGACATAATCAGATAAACCTAGAGTAGAGGAACCCCCAGAGGTCGAATATGACCATGATACAAATGAATAAATTTTGGATGAAGGAACACAAGAAGAAACAACAATAGGGCCCTCGAAGAAAAGGGCAGCAATGACGACAATGTGCACACAACAGTAGGTTGAGCTGTCAGTGCCCCACATTTCATATTCAATCAAAGTTGTAGAAGACATGTTGGGATTTCTTCCCAATATGAGATACACAGATCATGATGTGATATAGGTAGTCAAGTTTCCAGAGCTTGCACAAGATGTGTACATGGAAAAAAGAGGGTCAACTTTGACAGGAATCCCGATACTATAGACCAAACAGTGGATAGCCAGAATTTACAAATTTGGCACTATGAATTTATTGGAAATTCCTCACTTCAACAGGGGGGAGGATGTTAATGCATGTGTAAAACAAATTTTTGTGCACGTACATGGATGGTTTTTGTGGATGAACAGACCCATCCCAATTGATGTATACTTAATCACTAAGATTACAGGATTGCCAACAGACAGGGTAAATCCTGAGAAGTATTTTGATGACAAAACAAAGGAGAAGGCCATTGCAGAAGAAGAGAAGGATCAATTTGAAACTAATGGGGGAAAGAAAGGTATTATCATTAAGAACAACAATGAACCAACCACCATATTTATGATAAATTTAGTGGCCTGTAAGCTACTTATAAAGTGTCGCAAAGAAGAGGCACCTGCAAGGGTAGTCGCAACAACTATATAGTGCACATAAGGAACAATTCTAAGCTGGGCTCCATATTTGCTCAACTTATTCTTAGAAGACTGTAGAGATGTGCAGGATGATGGAACAAAGTTCCACTATTCTTTTTTATTGATATTAATAGCTTTAGACGCATGGGAAAAATTGAAGTACTTAGCATTTTGTGACAGAAGAGGAGAGTGGCGCGCAACAAGATATGAAACCTTTTGACACAAAATAGATCCTAAGTAGAGGAAGGACAATGCAAGCATTTTTGGCATGTACATATAGCAGATGCAAGAGAAAATTGCAGATACATGGAGGATTTCACCTGAAGTGGTGAAATAAAATGAAGGAAATTCCAACTTCAAGGCATTCAAGCACAACATATGGATACATGCCAGAAGAGACCCTAAAAATACATGGTTAAAGATGAAATATTACATCACAACAAAAGAAGTCCAATGGGTATTAACAAAATACCCAAATCAATGGAAGGTACCCATAGCTGTCAAGAGAGGAGTAAAGGAAAAATAACAACCAGAAGCTGACACAACAAAGAAATCTAGTAGCCCAACAACCAATACTAGAAAACCCTCACACCACACCGAAAGTGCGACGACAATTAATAAGCCAAGTAAGAAGGAAACTGTACCAAGAGCCTCAGTACTAGGAACTGAGGGTGTAGAAAGAACAAATGGGGGAGCACAAAAGAAAGATGAGATCCGAACCCAGGAGATAGGGTCTAGAAGCATACTAGAGGTAAAGAAACTTGTGCAGACAAAAAAGAGGAAATCAACAATGCATATGGGAGAACATAGGAAGAAAATGAAAGTGCAGAAGAAGCACCTTGATCTCAAATCATTGAAGATGATGCAGAGCTGGTAGAAGATAAAGTACAAGATATAGGAGAAGAATCCTTATATGTCGCAAAATCCCAAAGATAAGAACTGATGAAAAAACTAACGGAAGTTAAAGAAGTTATGGAGAGGATACAAAATAATCTCACGCAAAAGAAACGAACAAAACAACATAAAGTCTTGACACAACAGGAGCCAATATATGAAGAGAAGTAAACAATGAAAACAACAATAGCGGGAAGTGCGACATTCTAGATAAGCCAAAACATTCTACAAGTATATGAGGATATCACACAAAAACCTCTGAAGGATGTAGAATAGTTGGACTTGGCTTTGTCCAAGATACCAACCAAAGCGTTATATAAGTTACATATGAGTTTTGCACAAGAAATTAAATATAGATATAGGAAATATATGACCAACTTGGAGACATCCAAGGAAGAGAAGGAGGTACTAAAGATAGCTCTCAAAGAGGTACATATGGAGCGATATGAAGAAAAACAATGCACAAAGAAACAAGAGCAAAGACTTGAGGAAGTCTTCCAAACAATTCCAGACAACGCACTAGCAGAAGAGCTCAGCGTGGAAGAAAAGATACAAAGGATAGCACAGATGATGGATGGTTACAAACAAGAGATAATAGAATTGGCTGGGAAACTGAAACCAACTACCCCTCCAGAAGTCATATCAGAAAAGGAGCAATAGGAAACATAACACACATATATCATCGCGCTGGAAGTAAAAGAAGTAGCATAACTCTATGAAAGGACTGCGCGGATATGGATGATCCTGGAAGAAGACGAAGGGATCCTAAAATTGGAACAGAGGGAAGAGAAAGTGAATGCTAAAGTTAAAGATTTAAAAAAAAGGCAGAAGACAATGCCTATATTAGAGAGAATGAAGGCCATATAAGAAATGAAAAACCTGCAAGCAGAATTGAAGACAATCCAAGCAGATAAACAGACAGGACAGACTAAGTTGGAGCCACTTCAGGAGCAACCAAAGATAATGATAGAATATTTGGAAACAAATAAAGGAATATTAGAACAAGTGCACTTGGAAAATAAAGAAGTGTTGAAGGAGAACATAACATTGCAGGTGGTAGAGAACCTGGAAGAAAAGAGTGTGAAGGTGAAGACTCAAGTATATGTACTAACAAAGAAGTTACAGGCATTGGAGACATCGATGTAGGAGGCACACACTGCCCGAGTGGCTTGAGACGAGCCATAGGTAAGTGTTGGGGGCCTATTAGAGTAGGAAATTTTGGGGTAAGTTTCGAGATACAATGCGCCAAACGAAGCAGAATGGACCAAGGAAGCATCACGCGATGGGAACAAAGGAAAAGCAACGCGATGGAATTTTGGATTAGTGCAGGAAGGAAGTTAGAATGTGGACAAGTTGAGTCCACTTAGAATTAGGGTTATGGAGTATGCTGTAAGGGTTTTTACCCATTTTTGTAATATAAATAGAGGATGTATGAGGAAAATAAGATATCTTTATCTTGAGTTTGTCTAGTTTTGGTAGTTGGAGCCACTTCAGGAGCAACCAAAGATAATGATAGAAGATTTGGAAACAAATAAAGGAATATTAGAACAAGTGCACTTGGAAAATAAAGAAGTGTTGAAGGAGAACATAACATTACAAGTGGTAGAGACCCTAGTAGAAAAGAGGAAGGTGAAGGATCATATGTATCAAATCGTTAGGTTACGTATTGGAGATGACGATAGGAGGCACACATCACCGAAAGTATTTGGAGACCTGTTTCATAGGTAAGGTTAGGCCCATTAGAGCAGGAAATTTTGTAAGTGCTCGAGATACAATGCTCAAATCCAAGGCACGGACCATGAAGCATCACGATGAACAGCGAAAGCAACGCCGATGGAATTTTGGACAGTGCAAAGAAGGAGGCTAGAATGTGGACAAGTTGGAGTCTCACTTAGAATTAGGCAGGAGTATGTCATGGTTTTTACCCATTTTTGTAATATAAATAGAGATGCATGAGGAAAATAAGATATCTTTATCTTGAGTTTGTTCAGTTTTGGCGGAGGTTGGAGTCTACTGAATAATTTTGGGTCACACATTCAGGCATTGTGGAGAGCTACGGAGCTTGGATGGAGTCAACGTTGAGATGTGTGGATTGTATTTGAGGGTCAGGTCACAAGATTTGGATCTTGGTGTGACACTACTGAATTTCACAGAGTATGACAAAATTTTGATGTAATGTGCACACGTCTCTATTTTGATAAATAATAATAAGAAACATAAGATCTTTGTGGATGTAGCCCAGGGGGGTGGACCACAATAAAATATGGTGTCTCTCTGTGTGATTATATTATGTGTTGCTTTGATATTCTTTTATGTTGAATGAATCCATGCATTTTATTGAAATTTATTTAAAACACACAATATCAGAATAGCATGTTATTTTCTTAAGAATGAATGTTAGATCTAATGAATGATGGTATAGTAGAATGCACGTTGAATTAAAAGAAGTAATGATATTCCTAACATTCCCATCAGTTCCATCCCTTCCATATTTGCATACACTTGGGTCATGTAATCTGATACTATCTCAGGTGAGATAGCTGCTAGCACTTCTGCATCTAATACTTTTGGTTTACCAGAGGGCCGACATGTAGGGTTTTGTTGGAGAGCTAAGGTAGAAATCGGGTCAACCCATACTATCCAACACTCATGTTATTTCCATACAACGACGCAGAAAAATGGTGTCTTAAACAATATGAATAGAACATAGCTACGATCACGAGCAAGTTAGGTATACATACAACATCTCTCAGGATATAAGATATAAACCTCCTGTACCACCTTCTAGATCCCAAGGTGTCCTTAAATGAACAATTCTTGAAGAAATTTAGCAAAGGCAACAAGGATTTTGTTGAATTAATGGAGGAATGGTGGAGCAATGATGACAAGAAATTCAAGCAAGGGAAGAGGTTGATTCCTGCCCCAAAACGTAAAGAACCATACATGATGTTGAGTACCGTGTTCTGCAAGATTTATGGAGAATAAAAGAGTACCCATTTTCAAATGGAATGACTACCAATGGCTCATACAATAATGGAGACATGACACATTTTTAATTGGGAAAAGATATTAACTTTCAATATTTTCCACAAGATGAATAATGTTCCATGTATGAAGAAACCTTGTTTTTACATGTCTGCATATCTCGTTGATTCCATATGCTCCTCCATGCAATTTCCTTATTTGGGATGGAATTGGGACCATGGTCAATCTACTGTACATATTTATTGTCAAGAGATTTGGGATATAAATTACAAGAAGTACATATATGATATATGTGACTTTTTCCTCACCAGATACCATAATGTTTGGATATTCATCATATAGAATATCCATGGGAGCCATGAATGGTATGAAATACATAGCACTATAGTACTTAGGTAAATACTACACCTACATCAGAGTCTACAAGAATTTTGGAGCCCCACATCTTCTTTCAAAATACGTCCATGATAGACTACTAATGAGGGAAATTTCCTACCAAACCATTGGAATATGTGAGTAACCTCTCTCCTCTCGAGTAACAGTAAAAATATTTGTCCCACATTCTCTATTTTTATAGGATATTATTCATTGTTAAATGGTCCCCATGCTAGGAAATAAGCATAGGGTTTGAGAGAAATATGTTTCTTCCTAGGGAAATCCACATGACATGTCCCACAAAACATGGCCCTTAACCATGTCAAGTCTATTGGCCTCACTCATCCTATGATACACAAAGTTAACTTTGCAGAGGAGGTATTCAAAGCAGTCCTATACTTTGAATAACTGTTACAAAATCTACCAGATGACATGGCCAGAGAAAAACTCCAGTCAGATGATGAAGAGAAGAAAAGAATAACTCGGGAGAAATTCTGATTACTTCTAGAGATAGACTAGGAGAAATTAACAACTAAGGAAGAGGAAGAGAAGTAGAAAGTAGAGGAGAGGCATTAAAAGGAAACAAACACTGAAGAATAATATCAAAAGAACCAAGAAGAAAAAGTGAAAAATGAGCCCAAGAAAATCCAAAAGTGGGATGAGAAGAAGAAAAGGAAGATTTATTAAAACACATGCTAAGAAAGGAAGAAAGAAAGAAACATGAAATAAAATATCAAAAATACTTATTTCAACAAAAGGCAGGATGAGAAAAATAGATTACAGTGAGGTAGCAACACAAAAAATATAAAGAAGATGGAAGAACTATTATAGAAGGTCAGCTTCAAGTTTAAGAGAAGAGAAAGATGATGAGGAGGCGTAATAAAAAATAAATTGAATGAAACTAAAAACAACCCAGCTACTCCGAATGTGGGCATAGTGAACATTCCTCCTTAATAATGTACCCCTCTTATGGCCATTCCAGGTAATTCAACCTTGTCCTCACACATGTTAAATTTACATTATGCTATAGTAGTGGTAGGGGATTACTACTACAATAACAAAACTAAAGGAATTCATAAGAGAACAACTAAAAGGAAAAGAGGGGAAATAATTGTCAGTTAGTGCTCAACTAAAAGAGTCATTGAATGGGAGGAAGGGCCAGATCCTAAAGAGAATGTTATACAAATTGCCTCTGCTCTTCATGCATTTGCAGGAACCATTGTTATGTTTGTATTTGAAGTAGCTACAACATTGGACATTGCATAGACCAAAATTCCTGAGTTATAAAGAAAGTTAAGCAAATAGAAATATGACATCACTACTGAATTCCATAGAGCAATTTGTATTTCAGAGAAACTCTACAAGGGAGAAATGGAAAGGGCCTTACAGACTCAAAAGGAAGAAATTACTGCTAAATTCGAGAAGAGAGCACACACAAATCAAAATTTTCATATAGAAGAGTTGGATGCCCTTAAGAAAGAGCACTCTAAGGATAAAAAGAATGAAACACAAGTATGCACATGAATGGGCCATTTCACGAGCTGAACAAGTAGAAACCAACATGTTTGTTGAACAACAAGAGCATAATATTCTAGGGTTACAACAAGATAAGGAAAGGATTCAAAAATATCTAGAAGAAAACAAGGAAACAAACCTTTCCTTAGAAGTCATAAGGGAAAAAACCATGAATATTAATGAAGAATTAAAATTAGAGAAAAATAAGTGCTTCTGCATTCTGAATGATATCCAGAGAGACTGGTATGACTAGATCAGGTTAGAGGATCAAATTAAATAAATAAAGAAAATATATCAGAAAGACAATAATGCCTTCGATAGGATTCTTGATTGGCAGAGTGTATACAAAGATCCACCATTTTCCCTGCCAATATACACTGCAAGACAAAAAATGAAAGGTCAAGTATTGTTCAACACATGGAAGCCCATGTTGCAGGATATCCAAAATTTTCAAGGGATAGTGACCAAATCATACAAAATATTGTGGAATTCCTCGGATGACCTTCTAGAGGAGTTAGAAATGAAAATATATCCTTCCATTGATGAAGCAACACCAACCAAAGTGAGGATAGTTGAAGTGGAAGAACAAAGGGAATTCAATCAGAAAAGTATAAAATAACTAACAGAGGTAAGTAACGAGATTCTGGATGAATACTTGATGAATCCCATAAGGCTGATCACATTGACCCCGAATTTCATCAAAAATACATAACAAGAATTCAGCTATAAGTCACCAAATATGTGATGGGGAACTTGACTTATAAAATATGTGTTGAGGACAAGATATGAATTGAACTTTTATTCAAGAATTTTCAGACTTTACTAGCTAAATAAAAGTAGATGGGAATATCACCCTCATGTTTATAGCCAACAAAAATATATTAAGATCCTAACTCACAAGTATTAATTACAAGTGCTTAGGCTAGTCTTTTATCAACAAAATCTTGTTGGAAATTCACTTTATGTATTTTTCCTGAAAATATCAATTGTTGAAATAAATGTAAGAACGTAACTAAAGACATAATTCAAGATCAATATAGATGAGACATAAATCAACCCCTTATTTCATTCAAATTAAAAAGAGTCATAGTCTTCAAACTTCACACACAAATATTGACCAAAGTCAAACTTAGAAATCCTCATTGAAACATACAAAAGGACCTCAAACAGAAAACAAAATCGCATCCCTAAAGGATGGATCACCGCTACATTGCTGCCCATTTGACTCTACACAATAGCTCAGACAAATATGAAAGTTAATTCACAAACATACAAGTCTACACAAACTATCAAAGATAGATCAACACCAAGAACAAGTGTTCAATGATTTGATTCAACTTCGAATAGGTTTCTTTCTACAATAAGACTCTACTATCACAAAAGATAATTAGGTTGTGATGAATATATATGAATGAATGAAAATGAACCATCTCAACATAACTCCTGCAAAAGAAAACCTTAGCATGCTTTTGTGCTTCTATCCTCCTCTTGTTCCTCCCCTTAGTTCATCTTTTAAAAATTTATAATTGGTTAGAGTAGTTGAACTATCTTATTAGTTAAGCTAACATAATGCCTTAAGTAACTTTAGTTAAGGAAGGGGAAAGTAATAATCATAAATTTTCTTAGTCATGATCAATTTAATAGGGGTGAAAATGAATATGGGATATGAGGGGGTTGTAATTAGCGGAAAATGATATAATGAGGAGGAAAAAATGTTTATCGCTCATGAGATTAATCGAGCAATCCATAACATCAACCAATAATCAGATGACTGAGTAGTAATTCTTGCAGGTATTTAACTAGTTCATCGTCCAATAATAAAATATCCAATACAACGCCATTACGAAACACAAGTACTTTAGAAAATTTGTAAGAGGTTCTGTCTCCTTTGTTCGCATATCTCCGCATATTATAACAGTGAAAAACAACACTCAATCTATAACCATTAACATCCATCATTTCCATACATTTCCCCAATCCACGTCTATATTTGAAAGTAGTGTTTCTAAAAAATAATAATGAAGACTCTACTTATGTTAATAGAGCCAATCAAGATCTTGTAATGATATCTGTTAATTAAGGCTATTACATATGCAAGAGAAAATCAAAATGATCAAGACCTCACATTATCATATGCTTGAAAGGAAATTGACTGGCAACCAACAGTCATTATTTAGACACAGGCTATGCATAAGCCATTTTCTGAAACCCTGTAACCATGTCACTGTGTAATAAATATCTCAGTGTGACTTAAAATGAGCCAAACATCCCACACAAATCGCCATCATCAACAGTGATGAATTGCAAAAAGACAAACACACTTAGAATTTGGGGTAGCATCGGGCATACAAATCAAGCCATCCATATTATACGCAGCAATAACCGAGGATTCCATAGTGTCATAATCTCTAACCACACAACAATATACAATCCACGACATAACTAAAACAAAAACTTTGTCCGCCATTTATTAAGTCACATGTGGGTGACCAGGCTGCACACATTCAAGTTTATTCTACCAATGACAAGAGATGTAGTAAACATATCCAATCCAAACTTCTAATTATCATAACATCACCTACAGGATGTGACATGCGTGAACCACACCAAACCCCCGTGACAAAAAAAATGAACCGAATAACCAACACGCCTGTCATCGACAATGGTCAATTTGCAATCAATAACATGCTTAAAGCTTACTGGATATCATGAAAACAAGTCATCCATACCACGTACGGTGTGCAACTGAGAAAATTCATGGTGCAACAATCCTTCTAATCACACAACAACATACGACCACAATATAACCCAATAAATCGTGTCGAGCTATTGATTAGCCAATCGTGATTGACCAAGCTATGTGCACATAGGTTTATTCAACCAACAATGAAAGATGCAATGGGTATACCCAGTCCAATAATTTACATTGCAAAACATCATCTACAGGAAGTGACATGTGTGAACAACACCAAACATTCATAACCAATGCCAACCATCAACCAAAACATCAAAAGTGTTAATATTATTGACTATATATCAACTAACAATTGCCACTGTGGTAGAGAAACAACCAACCAAACAAGCCATGGTAGCTATGCATAACAAGGCATCCAATCAACACAAGGTAGAGGCCCTTCCATAAAAATCACTAAGTTACTTAGCATAAGGCGGGTGACTGTGACCTTAAAAAGCAGATAGTAATGCAAGGCTTATGTTAATATCACATACTAGCATTATTTAGTCTTATATAATAATAAAGCTTAGAAACACTTTATGGTGAAATTACGCTGACGTTTTCAATCGTCAACAAACTTGCAACTCCACAAGAAAATTTGTTTCCAACAAATTAAAAACTCAAACCTATGGTTTCTGCACTCAATAATAGTAACTTCAATAAGACGCGACTCAATGATTATACCGTGGGGAAGTGAGCAGACTTAATGGAAAGATGACTCAGAATTTGGGAATAACTCATGAAAAGTGTTAAGTATGAGGGTTTTACCACTGTATGCATAATCATAAGCTCTTAACTTGAAAGAGGAAGCTTATAGTTTTTCTCTTAAGATATTGATGGATGAACAAATGGCAAGTATAAGCGGGAAACAACCAATCCCTTGTAAGATAGCAACGAAAATATGTAACAAATTCAAGGGCCCTTCAATGGAGAGATCATAGCAGTTGTGCAAGCTTGATTGTTATTGAATAACAATGCTTTATAGGAGTGTCACTATGGCACTGATCCAACAATATAACTTAACCGAATACTAAAGATGATAAAGACAAAATTGCAACATAAGTAATAATGAAAAAATTAAAAAATGTTGTTCAAAACAAAAATAATAAAACGAGTAAAGAAAAAAACAACCGTAAGGTAAACCAAAGTGTTGTAGAGCAGAAAGAGTTTCACAAAAATTGAAAACAAAGATAAACTAATTAAGATGGAGAAGATTCAATCAAAGAAAGAAAATTTTCATGCCGGTCCCTCACAATATTTCAAACGAGGACCGCTAATGGTGTGGAAAAATCATTGTCCTCGCAGAATTCCTTTGCGAAAATTTCCAGTTAGTGTCCAAGACAAAGTAATCCGGAAAATGGCCCAACACTTGAAATCCTAATGTAGCTATCAACCCTTGACGGATACGATCAAATCATCAAGATAAGCATGGACTGACGATTCATCTAAAGTTGTGTGTATAGGCCCTTTTAAGGAAATAATTGTATCAAATAAGCCAGAGGGCGGGAAATTGTAAGACATAGTATCAAGATTAGTAGTGGAAATGGTAAGCGGATAATTTTCCTTCTACCTTGGACTTTATTGTAACCAAACAAACTGTCAGGTACATGATTCAATTGTAACTCTACAACCTGTTGCAGAAAATTTTTCATATTGAGAGGAGGGAAAGGATTTTCTATAATTGCTTGCCTAAAAGTTCAAATACTAATACAAGTTCTAAAATTATCAGGGGTATTTGAAGCGTGTTCCTTACTCTTTCTGAAACCCCCTTCGGTGGACAAAAAGAAAACATTTTAGTTCTAAGGAATTTCAACTCCTCCTAAAGGTTCCTTCCTGCAAGTGTGAGTTCACAAGTCTTTGTTTTTCCTACATTTTCATAATATGTTGAACAATACCTAGATCAAAACCACGAAGACTTGCATTAAACCAAGTAAAAACCTTTCGAAATCCACCAAGCAATTCACATTTCATTTTCTTATCCTAACCCCGATATTTGTTTTAACGCTTGAGGATGATCCAGTGTCCCAATGTTCATGGAGATGGTTTCAATCACCTTCAATTGTGAATCCTCTTGCTTTTCTTTATTTCCTCCAACACTCAAGGAAAACAAAACCTCGAGAGGAGTCAATCCCTCAGGAACACTATTATTTACGTATATAATCTTCTCGTGCTTGAGAGGTCTATTTTGACTCGACAACACAAATGCTTTTCATTGTTAGGGGATGACCTTCCGTAATATTTCATTCTAAATGCATGAACGAAGTGTAGAGATTGAGAGCACAATCACCAGTTGAGGTGAGAGTTGTTGGTTAGGAGTGGTTGCAAAGACAACTAATCGATTAGCTATTGAATTCAACTCCTTCCTAACATGAGTGATGTTAAGAGATAGATTCGGTGATGCGCCCAAACAATTTGGGAATATCGTTCCATCGGCTTGTTGCTAGGAGAGCATGTCTTACGGTCGTTCACAACAAGCTCTAATTTCAACACTTCTAGCAATGTGACCATAACCAATATTAAGGGCGTTCTCGATGCCTAACATCAAAGCTTCGAATTTAGAGGCATTGTTTGTACAAGCAACTCCAACATGTATGACAGATTATGAATCTTTCCCTTGCAGGAAACCAATATCATACTATCTCCCTACCCTCATCCGAGTGAACCATCGGGCGCATACAACTACACCATCCTCTAATCAATTTTTCCACAGGAATGTTATCTTCCTCAGCTAATATGGAATACACTCCTAGGTCTTGTTCGACATAGTTTGTTACACTAGATTGCGTAACACTCTCTATGTAGGTGAAATTATTCCTTCTCTATGGACTATGATATATTCTTTCCATTCCTAGGAACAGATAAATGTGTCCCATAGATTGAGAGGTATCCACCTGTTAAATACTTTCAATCTCTTCCCAAGATAATTTAATAATTTCGCTGCCATATCAATCACCACGTCGAGGGCTGTCCTTATCTCGGGATGAGTTCATAAAACCAAGGTTACATCCTTAATCTTACCTATACCGCTTGTTGCGCATCATTATAGGAGAGCATGTTTCTGGCATTTTCGCTTGTACAAGATAAGCCTAGCTCTTCCATAATAATCTCCAACATCATGACACTTTAACCGAACTGCCATCAATGAGGCAATAATGGGAAATTTTATCCATGATCTTTAAATATAAAAAAGGGGATTTTACAAGGTATCCGGTTGTGTACACCCCACTTTATTTATGTATCATCCTTCTTCTTACTGTGAAGATTGTTCACAACATGGGAAGCATTTTCCTTCCATGAATTGTTTCGCATGCATCTCGCTGTTCAGGGATGGAACCATGTCTAGGAGGGTTGCATATGACCTTGATGTTGGCCAATTGATCAAGATATTGTAGTTGGAAGAGGGGCGGGAGAGATTCCTTGACTCTCAAGAACTTTGGAAACTTGGGGCATAACAATGGTTGAAGATGAACTCAAAGTTAGAAGAATTGCGAGGAGGGTCAAATTTATTCGGGGTTATAGGCTTTGTTCAAAAGATTGATGATCATGACATCTTCTAGCTCGAAAAAATATAGGGCAATGATAGTGGCTTCTGGTCATTTAGCAAAGATATTGTCTCTGGCACCCTTCCTTACCTCACATGTGGTTTCTTCGTGGTGTTCCTTGCAAAAGTTACACCAACTCCGAGGTAGGATAACCTTTGTCTGGAAATGATTTTTAACCGGAACTCTAAAAGGAGGAGCAGAAGAAGATGGAGGCCCAGGGGTGAGTGGGTTGATGGTACCTTTCCGATAAAAAGCTATCATACAGTTGTTCATATCTTGGAATAACTGCAAGAGAGCGGACATATCTGTCTGTCTAACTGATTGTTCTTGGGGTAGACCAGTTCGTTCAAGTTGTTCCTCATACTTTGAACAAGTGTGCAGAGCGAAATTGAGATTATCAATGGCCTTTTCTTCAAGCCTGTGATGGTAAGAATAAGGCAATGCATTGTAGTAATGCATGAAGGCGGCTTGGTTCCGGGGGTAGATAAGTTCGAGGATTTGATTATACAACTTGGTAAAATGCAAGTTGAAGGACCTGATGGTCTCACCATCTTTGTAAGTGACGTTGTTGTAATCCCTTAACTTCTCAGCAAGGATTTTGGATTGCTCATAAGTGGATTGGAACCAATAAATCAGTTCCTCCCAAGTAGACAAGATCTTAGGAGGAAGGTCAAAGAAATCGGTTGTAGCCTTTCCTTCCAAGGCATTGACAAACAGACACATGCAAGTGTCATTGTCGTTAGCCCCTATATTATGACAAGCATTCAAAAATGCCACTAGGTGTTCATTAGTACTGATAGTGTTATTTCCTGAAAACTTAGGGAAATGCTCTTTAAACTTCGGAAGCAGGCGAGTAGCAGGTGCTAGGTTAAGAGGAGAAGACACATGCCATGGTGTGGTCATGGCATCTTCTTCAAACTGAAAAAGGCCATACTTTTTAATGACTTTGGTGGGGTTTGTAGTAGATTGGACTAGGATATGGTGGATGTACAAGTTACCAATCACCGATGACGATGAAGATTGGGCAGATGGAGCACTCCCAATTCCACCAGAGCCACCACTAGATGCCATTCTGTGGATGATAGGTGAGGGAAATAAAGACGAGATGAATGAATCAGATAAAGTTCTCATTAGAGCACTTTGTTGGGCAGATAACACAACGTTTCTCCTTCCTATTTCAGCAATAGGATTGATTTTAGGTGACAAGCCTCTTCTTCTTCTAGAAGCAAGAGAATCTAAGGACATGAAAGAAAGGAAAAAACTGAAGAAACTAAAGGTTATTGCTGATTTTTGGGATGCCTACGTCTAGCTTCCAATTGTTCTTGGACACTAATATCTCTTTCAATTCCTGCCCAAGAATGGTTAAGCTCAACACGGGTCCTAGCAGTGTCTAAAATAGTATGAAACAGGTTCAAAGCAATGATGGCCTGGTCTTGGAGACCGGGCTCAAGATTGGGCTATCTTGCAACAAGAACAATCACGGATAACAAAACAATCAAGGAATCAAAATAGAAAAGAAAGATGTATCGATGAAAAATCGAGTATAGAATTTAACCAGAGAGATATTGAAGATCTCCCCAGTATGGTCACCAAATAAATGTTGAGGACACGATATGAATTGATCTTACTCAAGCATTTTCGGACTTTACTTGGCTAAAGTAAAGTAGATGAGAATATCACCCTATGTTTATAGCCAACAAAAATATATATCCTAACTCACAAGTATTAATTACAAGTGCTTAGGCTAGTCTTTTATCAACAAAAAGCTTATTGGAAATTCACTTTTTATGTATTTTTTTGAAAATATCAGTTGCTGAAGTAAGTGTAAGAACAGAAGTAAAGACACCAAGATCGCAATCAATATAGATGAGACATAAATAAATCCCTTATTTCATTCCAATTCACCAAAGAATCATTGTCTTTACAAAACTTCACACATAAATCTTGGACCAAAGTCAAACTTAGAAATCCCCGATGGAACATACAAAAGGACCTCTGACAAAAAACTAAAACTGAACTCTAAAAGCTGGATCATCTTGCCACATATTGCTTCCCACTCGACTTTGCACAATAGCCTTTATCAACCATGAAAGTTAATTCACAAACATACAAGTCTACACAGACTATCAAAGATAGATCAACACCTCTGAAGAACAAGTGTCTGAATGATTTGATTCAACCCTGAATGTTGTTGTCTACAATAAGACAATGCTATCGCAAA
>SNQJ01S0046906.1:1185-38638 GCA_010110895.2 Picea sitchensis
AAATTTATTATTGAAATAATTTATTTTGTATTCACTTTGAATTATAATACACTCATCACTTCACTTTATTATTTACCTTTTAAAATCTCTT
Source organism: Picea sitchensis (assembly GCA_010110895.2). Lineage (NCBI taxonomy): Eukaryota > Viridiplantae > Streptophyta > Pinopsida > Pinales > Pinaceae > Picea > Picea sitchensis. The sequence goes on from SNQJ01S0046906.1 coordinate 1,277, forward strand.
AAACCACTTTGACTACTTTGACCTTTTGGGGCTTTTAGATGACATATGAGGGACCTCCAACTTCGTAAAGCCATAACTCTCAAACCGTGAGGATTTATGTGACATTCCACATACCACCAGAAATGGAATGACATGTAATATCCATCTAGAATAGTATTACCTTAAAATATAGCAAAAATCATACTGTTATCCATCAAACAAACTTGGGTCAATTACCCAAACCTGGGTTCTCCAACTTCTAATGGTCATAACTCTCTAACCGTGAGGAGTTATGTGATGTTCTACATACCACCGAAAATGGCATGACAAGCACTATCCATCTAGGATAGTTTCCCTAAAAAATTCGTTGTCCTTCATCTCATTATTCCACAATTAATCATGGGTTCTATTACTCCGCAAAGTGTCTTCCCGTGAGGGCTTTCACCATAAGGGAACCACTTTGGAGTTCATCCATATTTACTTCTTATCAACCATGACAAAAAAATAATGAGTCATATTTACATCAAACAACCTTGGGTCCATTACCCAAACCTTTGTGTAACAGGGATTTCTTCAAGGGTTGACATCAATGACAACCAACCTTAATCAACATATCTATTGTGATCCACTGATCTCTGTCCACCAACAGATCTTCCATCTTGAGCTTCCACATCTCAAAACTTTTCCCATTAAATTTCTCGATCTCCATCTTCGAATTGCTTGCCATTTCTTTTCACCTGAAAAATCAATACCACAGATCTCCCACTATAAGAAGGCTTATCACAGTCCCGAGCCAAACCCTTGACCATAAAGGCATCCCCCTGAAGCCAGCAAATCTCTTATACCAAATGTAGATTTTAACCTTCTACAATATTTACTGCAAATAGATTTTCAGTAAAAGAACAGAAAATATACAATGGAAAATTCAAACATTACACAGAAATTTTTCCCCTGGAAACCCAAACCGGGAAAACCAGCATATTATATATTCATTCATCGTGATACATTGTTTACAATACAATATACATATAGGAGCCAGTGGCATCCAAAACCCTAACCCAATGACCTGGATTAGTCAACAACCCTAGTTCCTTACCGGAAATAGAAAATCATCGGCAAAAACCATGTGTTGAAAAACCACCTAAATATGTGACATGTTTCCCGAGGTAAAAAAAAATTTGGGGGCGTTGCACCCCTCTACTCGTGCAAAGAATATAACACATACCCAACAATCCACACCTTTGAAAGAGTATGTGAATGTGGCTTGGTGGTATAAGAATGGAAGGTTTTGGTATTGGTACCTTCCCTAATATGTTTTCATCTAATAGTTTTGTCTTTGTCTAGCCGATTTTCTTTGTATTTATATTGTGGCAGTTAGATGTTTATATCTATGTGCAATACTGAGTCATTTACATAGTGCTTAGGATAATATTACTCTGTAAACAGGGTTTTAGTCACAATACAAAGACTAAATAGAAGAATTTCATTACAATTATAGTCCCGATGGTTTGCATTTGTAAATTATCTATTTTATTATGACATAGAGACATAATAGAAGAATTTCACTGCAATTGTAGACACGAGCTTTGTATTTGTAAATTAGCTATATTTTAATATAATTTTTTCTTCTTAAACAAAGATTTGTTGGAGGCCGGAGCATGACATTTCATTTACAGTAAATATGAACATGTTAATCTTCCTCAAATAAAAACTTAAATTCATGAAGTTTGTCATAATTCTTTCATTTAAACTCATTTTTCCATTTTGTGGCCTTCAGACATATAAGTGTACATGTAAACATTGTCAAAGGCAATTTGGAATACAATTCTTGGAATGAATTAATAAATTCATCATAATGAAATTTATAAAAATAAAATGAAAATACAAATAATGTTTTTGAAACCCCGCCTCTCTTTAGGCTCGTGCAAATTCTTCATTTGAGCTTTATAATGGTTCTATATGTACTACTTGGCGGCAGTAGGTTTAGGGCCATCTTTACATTTTTTCTCTTTCTTTCTTTTTCCCCAACGCCCCTTTATGCTTGTCGATTTCCGCTAAACCAACGTTTAGTGGCTTCATTTCTGTATATATATCAACAAAATTATATATCAACAAAGAGGTTGATTTTCAAGTTGATCATCATGGAGATCTACACAATTAGTCAAAAACACAAGCCACAAAAGAAAGTTAAAACAAACAAATGGAATGCCCAAGTAATTTGAGGGAAGTTTTCATATTAATGATGTTAATTAGAACTACAAATATATTGCAATTAAAATGATCTTACATCTCACTAAACCTCATCCAATATCCTTTGATTTGGGTGATTACATTGTATTTTTTCATACAAAACAAACAAAGTTAACAACTTTGAAAATACTCTTAAAATTATATTCATGTTGACTTGTATCACATGTAAAATTAATATTAATATTTATATTCGTTATTTTAAAAACACGAATAAAATTGAAAATATACAAAATATATTTTTAACTTTTAATAGATTCATTAATAATAATAATAATAATAATCTATTTTTAAGGTCACGGCCAAGCCAGCACACCAAATTGGTGTCTGAGACCCCCTTGTTTATGGGACAAGGGACCCCCCTCAGCCCAACGATTTGACTGGTAAAGTCTACGAAGGTATACATACCCTACCCCCATCTGGATTTGAACCTGTAACCTCTTAAGAAAAATAAGAAAAATACCAACATATACAAATTATAAGTAAAAAGTTTGTTTACTATAAAAAAAAACTTTAAAATATTACATTTAAAAAACAAATTAATATTTTACAAACAAAGTTAATAACTTTGAAAATACTCTTAAAATTATATTTATTGTATCACTTGTAAAATTTTTATTTTTATTTATATTTTTTATTTTAAAAATACTAATAAAATTTAAAATATACAAAATATATTTTTAATTTTTAAATAGATTAATTATAAAAATAATGAAAAATACTAACATATACAAATTATAAGTAAAAAAATTACTTACTTTAAAAAAAATTAAAATATCACATTTAGAAAACAAATTATTATTTTTCATTTAAATAGAATAATGAATTCTACACTATAAATATAAATGTATAAATATATAAAGAGCATTGCATTATAATGTATAAATATATTATGAACGCTACATTATAAGTGTAATTTTTTAACATGTTTATGATCCATTCATAAAATTGATATTAACATATGTTTCCACATTATAAAATGTTAAATAAAATTTAAAATATTATAAAATTTAATGTTAAATAAAATTAAAAATATTATAAAATTTAATGTGAGCTAAATACTCTTCATTTAAAATATATATACACAAAACTAAGCCAAATGAACTTTTAATAGTAACTCGGCATACTTTTGTTGTGACAACCAAAGCTTACCATTCCTCCTGTCTCTGAATATCTCCATGCCCAAAATCTGCTTTGCTGCTACTAGATCTTTCATATCAAATGTCCTAGCCATTTGAGCCTTTAACCTGTTGATCTCAGTTATGCTTTTTCTTGCTAAAAGCATATCGTCAACATACAATACTAAGATAATGAATATGTCATTATTCAATTTCTTAAAGTAAACACAATGATCATACTCACTCCTTGTATAATTATGGCTCATCATGAAAGAGTCAAATTTCTTGTACCATTGTCTGGGCGACTACCTCAGACCATGAAATGATTTCTTGAGCCTGCAAACAAATTTCTTGTTGTGATTCTAAACAAACCCTTTAGTTTGTTCCATGTAAATCTCTTCATCCAAATCTCCATGTAAGAAAGCAATCTTAACATCTAGCTTCTCCAACTCCAAATCAAGTAATGCAACCAATGCTAACACACTTCGAATTGAAATGATCTTAACAACTGGTGAAAAAATCTCATGAAAGTCAATACCTTCTTTCTGAGAATACGCTTTCGCAACCAACCTTGCTTTGTACCTCTCTACCTTATCATCAACACCCTTCTTCAGCTTGTAGACCCACTTGCAACCTACAATTTTCCTATCTCTTGGAAGTTCTACCAGGTCCCACGTAGCATTCCTCTCTAATGCATTCATTTCATCCTTCATTGCTTCTTTCCATTTATTACTATTAGAACCCTTCACAGCTTCCTGATAGCACGAAGGTTTATCATCATTAGTACTTAAAGAAACCAATGAAACAAAATCATCATACCTTCTTGGAGGAACTCTGACCCATGTAGACCTCCTTGGGGAAGTTTGTGGCTCATCCACAATCTCTTGATTGTCATCATCATCCATATTTTCCTCTGCAAGAACCTCTGGATGAACATATCCAGAAACTTGTTCATGTTCACTCTCATCTGTAGTTGAACGAGTTTCAAACTGAATCTATTGATACCTAGGTACTTCTACCTGTTTCATTTAAAAATCTACATCTGATTTGATGAGTGATGATTCATCAAATGTTACATCTATGGTAATGGTGATCTTGTGGGCAATCGGATCTTACAACCTGTACCCTTTAATACCATCACCATATCCAACAAAGATAAGCCTTTTTTATTTTGGATCTAATTTAGAACGTTGATGTTTTGGAATTAGAGCATAGGCTTCACAACCAAAAACTTTAAGAATAAAATAGTTACAAGGGGGACCTAACCATACCTCTTCAGGAATCTTGCATTCTATTGTTGTTGATGGTGATCGATTCACCAGATAACAAGCTATAGTTACTGCTTCTGCCCACAGTTCCTGCTGCAAGTTAGCGTTACTAAGAATACTCCTTGCTCTCTCTAGAAGAGTCATGTTCATGCGTTCATCAACTCCATTCTGCTGAGGAGTGTAGGAAATAGTTTTATGCCTATCAATCCCAAACTCCTTGCAATAGTTCTAAAATTCCATTGACGTAAATTCACCACCATTATCAGTTCTTAAACATTTAATGGACCTACCAGTGCTCTTTTCCACTAAAGCTTTAAACTGCGTGAAAACAATAAATACATCAGCCTTTCGTTTCAACATATAGATCCACACCTTCCTAGAGAAATCATCTATAAAAGTAACAAAGTATGATGATCCTCCATACGAAACAGTAGGGGATGGTCCCCAAACATCAGAATGGATATAATCAAGGATTCCCTCACTAGTGTGTCTTCCAGTTTTAAATCTCTGCCTATTCTATTTTCCATAAATACAACGCTTGCATAAATCTAACTTTAAAGACTTTAGACTAGGAAGTAACTTGCTATCAGATAATACCTTCAATCATATTTTGCTCATATGTCCCAACCGTTGATGTCACAGACGAACAGAATCATTGTCATTCTCGGATATAGCTATCGCATGATCTGAATCGGTTCTCCCTTCTAACAGAAACAAGTTTCCAACTTTCTTCGCTTTCATAACTAGTAGGATTCCTTTGTAGACCTTCATCACTCCACCTTGAACAATACTTTTATATCCTCCAGTGTTTAAGACTCCCAAAGAGATTCGGTTCTTCCTTAGCTCAGGTACATGTCTCACATCACTTAGTATCTTATCAGATCCATCAAACATCTTAATTCGAATGCTACCAATTCCCACTACTTTACATGATATATCATTTCCCATGTAAGCAATTCCATCATATATAGATTGGTAAGTAATAAACCAGTGTCTATGAAGACACATGTGATTTGAAGCATCGGAATCTAATAACCATTGTTGATCATAACGTGAAACAATACCAATTGTTAAAACTTCATCATCTATACCTGAACTTGTTGTTGAACCTGTTTCAGTTGTGTTTGCTTCCTTCGTCCCTTTTGGAGGGTCTTCTTTGGAGGCTTGTTATCGCTTCCAACAATCCTTCTTCAGGTGTCTAGATTTGCCACAAAACCAGCACTTAAGATTGTTCTTATTTCCCTTCGACTTTAACCGAGAAAAATCGCTCTGAACATGTCCTCTTTCTTTAGGTCTTCCCGTGACCACCATCACCTCAGATGTAGAGGTTTCTAAATTGGATTTCTTCCTTGTTTCCTCAAACAGTAAAACTCCAACAATAACATCAAACTCAATATTTTCTGTTGAACTGAAACTAATAGAGGTAACAAAATGATCCCATAACTCGAGCAAAGAACACGATAATGTAATCGCCTTGTCTTCATATTTGAATTTCACTCACATGCTAGTCAATTGGACTAAAAGAGTATTAAAAGTATTTAAATGATCAGTTATTTCCGTACATTCCTTCATGCGCAAACTGTACAATTGTCTTTTCAGGAAGATTTTGTTCGTCAAGGATTTCGTGATATACAAGCTTTCCAGCTTCGTCCACAAACCGGTTGTTGTCTTCTTCGTAACAATGTTGAACAGAACATCATCAGCCAAACACAAACGTATGCCACTCAGTGCTCCCGCATTGATCTCTTCCCACTCTTCATCTGAAATGGTCATGGGTTTCTTTGATTTTCTCAAAAGCGCCTTCACCATGCCTTGTTGCACGAGCAGATCTTGCATCTTGACCTTCCAAATCTCAAAACTGTTCTTGCCATTGAACTTCTCAATTTCAAACTTAACACTCTGAGTTTTCGCCATCTTGGTCGTCTTTATTCTTCTTGGCCTCTGAACTTTGTACTATTGTTAAACCGCCCTTTCATACCAGTTGTTGCGAGGCTCTGCCTTCTATACGCTCTGCAATACTCCAAACTCAGTCGTGGCCTCAAAACATTAGCCACATCCAAGCATGGACTCCTTGCGGGGACATAACACCCACATTTCAAAATCCAGTGATCGGCGCTTCCTCTAATAGATTAGCCCAGCGCTGAAGTACCAAGCGCATAGTCCAGCGCTGAACTAGAAAAACGACGCTCTCTATAATCGGATTTGACCAGCACCTCTGAAGTCGGCACTCACGGAGATGATGACACTGCTGCTTATACCAACTTGGCTCTGATACCATTTGTTATTTCGTCGGCCATGATCCTAAACTAATACGCAGCAGAAAACAGATCTTATCAAATATCAGATGACAAAAACTTTGATAAGATGACAAAAACAACTACAAAACTCAGAAATTTACGTGTTTCGCCCAATTTTGGGCTACGTCAACCAAGCAAGGTATCGATGCTTCTCTTATTATTCATAACATGGAAATTACAGCTTTATAACACCCAGGATTATAGCTTTATAACACCCAGGTTTACAGTCATAGCATAACAGATTACAAACTGAGCAATAAATGCTCTCCTCTGCATGCTCCAGCGGAATTGACACCTCCGCAACAGAAATTGAAGAAGCCGAGCTGAGGTAGACAACTCTTCCTCGAATCCGGGGTTCTGTTGTCAACCGTTTCAACAAGAACTACCTTGGCGACTTTGTTTTTAATTGTTTTTTCTATTGCTTCCAGAAATACATCAGAAGCTTCCAGCTCTACCCATAGTAAAAACACCGATTGTGCCTTCTCAACTGTCTTTGGTCAACTGGTAAGACATTTTTTAATACTATTACCTGCAGATCGACTTTAAACATTCTTCAATCTCAGAACTGATGGAATTCCCATAGCTCTCTACGCTCCAAGAAGTTCTATCTGAACTGCTTAAAAGAGATACGACATCACTGTGAAATAAGCGTACTTTCTAGCACCAAGATTTGTCTTATTGGTGCAATCGAACAATTTCATTATTCTGCACATATGGTGGTTGTGGAGAAATCCTTGAGTACAAAAGAATGTAGGCTCTTCTCAACTGTATGAAGTTGTACAGGTTGTACCTCAGCATTATCGATCTTGTACCAGGCCCCATGCATATCCAGTTCCTCACATTCTTAAATTTCTTCAAGGCGATTGTAAGAATGTTGGGAGCTTCATGTACAACCAACTGCTTTTTAACTTTCAACACTTTGTCACGATTTATGACGGAACAAACTGAAGTAATGAATTCCACACTGTACTGGGGAAACAAGGGATGATTCCAAACAGGGTAAACTACCTTCAAGGCCTGAAACTGTAGTACCTTGGCAAAGTTCTCCGAATCTTTTGGAAGAGAAATAGTCTTATTAGCAACAAGCTACATTAGAAAATGTGATGAAAAAAACCCGAAAATACCAGAAGGTGTCCTTCATAAATTACTAGTTTTCCACTGTTACCCAACACGATTTGAGTGAACATTTCCAAGAGCTTCTTCTGCCAATAACGGCTAGACTGACGCTGTTAATTATGGGTCACTAAAATACTTAACTCTGTTTCAAGTTGACCATCAGCTCTACATCAAAAACCCAAAGAAAACTCAACCAATCCGGCCATTCATGCAACTAACGAAATCCCTTTTAGAAAAACAGCTGAATCTATCAAACCGTTCACAAATTTTGAATTCTTCTCTCTAGCTATGCAATTGAAGTCCTCCTGCAAAAAAACCCATGTCGTGGTTTTTTGAAATATCTCTCCATTTGCCTGGAAAACCTGCCCGAAATTCCTACATGCCCGCTAGAGTCAACTGTGCAATTGCGGGGAGGTCGATGTGTCGTTATGCTGACCATGGAGGGGGGGCCACAATTCATATGTTGTCGCCACGTCAATGAAGCTTGAACTCGGGTTAAGTTTTGCAGCCCACCCCACTTCCGTTAAACATTGCGCTTGTTGGGGCCCGAAATACACTGTAGCCATCGACCTTTGAACTTTATCTGCCGTTGGATCTCCGCTCACCCAAAGACAAATAACATGGGTACATTTGACTATGCATGAGTTAACTATGCGTTGGCGGTCAACTCTTACACATAATTGAAAGGCTTTTCGACTTAGGATAGGAATGGTAACCATAATGTTTGATATAAAACCCAAAAGGAAATGAATATTATTAAAATTAAGTCCTTAATTAAAAGACTTAATAAATAACAATAATTATTTTAACTTGACCTTAGATAGCACGATAAAACAAGGACTTACCATACGGTAATGATTGTGGTAAAAAGTTAAGCTAAGGTAGAGAGAGACAAGAAATTAATGAAACGAGAAGGGGTTAATTTTGGGGTAAAACCAAACTTAGCATTGATGATACACACATACAAACATAACTCCTATAAATAGGCAGGTCATTGCAATTTGTTTTGCAAATTTTGAATTTTTTTTAGCTATGTCGATTTATGTTACAACAGGTCTGATTATGGTTCAATGAGGAGCGATTAGAAGAAATTGACCCGTTCTTGATCTATGTCAGCATGTTTTGTAAGATTGTTTCCTTGACTATCTTTTAGAGAGGTGATATGGTGGTGGTGCCTTCTTTGTACCATGGATCGATAGAGGAACTTAGAGTTTTTCTCAACATCTTTGAGCCATCTTATCCTTGATTTTTTCCTCCAAAGCAACTCCTCTTGTTTGGCCCTGTCATCCAACTTTGATTGGATCTATGACTCTTCCTAAATGAGTTTTTCTGTCCTCCCTTCCAGGATAATTTCTTGCTGGGTTTTCTCCATTTTAATTGTCAATTCCTATTTAGCTTTGAAAATATTTCCAAATTCCTCTTTGTTCCATACTTTGAGTCTTTTCTTAATGTGCTTAAGCTTCTGCTGAAATATGTACATTGGGGATCAGGAATTGGGATTATATTCTTCCTACCGGGTTTTTATATTTTCCTAGAAGTTCGAGTGTTTGATCCAAAATATTTCAAATCAAAATGGTAAATTGAGGGGGTTGCATTTGAGATCTAGGTTTAGCATGATGGGCCACCTGTTGGGTATTTTCGATCCACGCTTGTGTGTGTTCCGTCCTTCTTAACATTGGGGAGTTTTAGACTGAGATTTTGTCCAAAGTTGTCCAACAAAAACCCCAAATCACCGGCATATCAATCTTTGACCAAGGCCAAGGAAGGTCTCACTCGAGATGCAGAGAGGATCACATAAACCATAAGGTCTTGTGATAGGGATGAAGGCTTAAACACATGAAAAATCACTGCAATTGGCATCCATGTAACTCATGTCTGATAAAATATTAGGACTGAGAATTAAAGCAATACACACACATGTTCAACTCATGCATACCAGACACATAATGGATCTGAACTATCATATATTTATTAATGGAAGCATTCCATCACATCAGAGATATACATTGCGCAAGACAGATACATATGACAGCCAAAGAACTTTGTATCTTTGCTATATAAAACCTTGGAATTACAACATGTTGCGCAATGCACCCTTGCTCAAAACTTAGACATAGAATAGACACATAACTATATTCAAAGCATTACAACAATACAATAGGCTCAGAGTGAGCTCGATACTGATAGCTAAGCCAACTCAACAACTCTAACTCTATTTTTGACACTCGAGATTCCTTTTATATCTTTCTCTACTGGGGAGCGTTGTCTCTTTTTGCTCTACTCCACTCGTTTGTTTGATAAAAATGCCTTGCACACTTCTGGTGTCTTCCAATGCTCCACGTAGACTTCTTGCATCAAGGGAAATCTTAAATGCCTATCCAACTCGTTCTCTGGTCGTCCCACGTCTTGGCTTGTTGCTGACAGTAATCATTCGGGGATATTTCCTGATGATTCCTTTCTTGATTTCGGCGGGCATCTTCTTGTTTTCCGATGCAACTGACAAAACTCATATCGACGTGTAATTGGTAGTCTTTAATATTGGCACGCAACTGAAAAAACTCGTTATAGTTCTCACTCTATGTCATTCCTCCTGCATTTCCTTAGGCACGTGAAAAATTATGGAATGAGCATGCACAACTCTGTTTGTGTGCCCGCACAAAACAGAATCCAAAAATTTGGTTGTCAACATGCCCCCACCACTATTATATGGCTCGGCCTTGAGCCGGCTACTTTAAGGAATGATCATCGACATGGACAGTACAATAATTTTGACTTCCTCCATGAAGTCCTTATATTGGCGTTCGGGCTCTTTGAGTTGGGCCTGGAGATCGTTGGAAAGTTGAATAGCTACCTCGACGTTAATGATTATGGCCTGAGGATTCGTTAAATCGGTGATGTTGAGTTGCTCGAAGAGGGGGGCAGAAACAACTTGTATGTCTGAGAGCTGAGTATACCATTCCATAGCCCTTTTGGCCATCGAAGTGATCAACTCTCGCATATTTTGTTGCTCATCCCTAGTTGAAGTGATCTCCTTTGTTTGTGTGGCAATGGCATGCATTGCAGTGGCACACTCTTCGGGGGTGCAGTGAACCCACATCTCTTTTTTGTTGCACAAACTCATCTTCTACTACATGAGTAAGATCATAGAGAGTCGTGAGCTCCAGAGGGCTCTGTAAATAATCCCACATCTTGAAGCTTGAGTGACCAACTGGTTGAAGCCTTGGGCATGGTCTCAACTCTCTTGAACGACATTGATCACCTAAGCAACTTGTGTTAGAGGGTGGTTCCTTCTGGGGTTATATGTTGCAATTAGTCTTGAAGTACGTGATTATGTGATTGCAGAGCCGGAATGTTCTCGGCGACTGATTTCATTTTCTGCAGATCTGGAATATCCGGTTGCACTGGTGGTAGTAGGGACTTGGGAGTAGGCCTCATTGAGAGCAGTGATCAGCTTGGTGTGGTCACTAAGAACATATGTATATTGGCCTTGAATTTATACATGTGCAACCACTTCAGCCATGTGTAAATCCTATAACGTCTTTCGGGTTTCTTCTGGCTCCCGATGGGAGTAGGATTCCCTTTGTAAGTGGGATCATGTGGCATCGTGACTGGAATGCTCTCAGTCGTAGCTAATATGTAACTGGGCGATTTCTTGGTGAAGGGGCTGTTGGCATTCCCTTAGTTCATGGACCAAGGAAGTGATAAAGTGTGGGATGTCTGATGTAGACACTTGGGACAAGTCCAACTCGGTTTTGGATAAGATTGATGGGATGACTGCGAGTGGATTGACACTGATCACTTGGCGTGGACTGGATCCCAGAAACTCGAGGGTTGTGTTGAGCACTCAACACACCCTAAAAAATCTATGAACATTTTCTATTTGGGGTACCACTCAATCTTCTTCATCGACTATTTGCACGAATCGACGACCCAAAGTTTTCCCCGACTCACTTGATAAATTCGGCATTGACGATAGCGAAAGATGGCGAAAATCGTTCGGGTAGTAAAAATAGTCGAAGGCCGATCCATTCGGTTTCAACAGAAAGATGTAATAGTGAGCACCACGCCAAAGTAAGGAGAAACATCACCGACCTCTAACCCCCGATATATTTTAGGTGTCGAAGACATTATAATATGTTAACCCGCGAAGAAAAACTTTAACTTTTCCCAATACCACCCGATGTCGGCACCCGTAGTATCTAGTTTTAGTATTTTCGACGCAAGAGAGGTCCAAAGTAAGATACTTATTTATCAATGAATGCCTTTTATAGCTAAATGTTTCTAATGATCTGGGGTCAATAACGCCACGTAAGCATCAATTGATACCAAAAATTTTACAAAAGGGAAACATATCAACAAACCCACAGTGCCACAACAACGATTACAAGATCCAATAATTTGTGCAATCTAATGATTTATGATGATAAAACACAGTTAATTTTCCCCTTTGCATCCATAAGAAAGCATAATACATTCAAAATACTCTCGATACTTAGTATTAAAGGGGTCCCGCCAAGTCCGCATCACATACAGCTAAGCCATGTCAACACCACGACCAACCGGCCCGGTGGCAGTAAAAAAACGAATTTCTTTTCAACAGAAGAGCAAAAGGGGATTTTGTCCAAGCATCACTCAGGAGAAGTGCAAGGCACAAGATCGCCCACTATGCCTTTCCCTGAGTTACTACTTACGCCTTGCACTGTGTTCTTCTCTCTCGTCGTCTGTTGCGCCTTGCGCAGTTGCACAATTGTATCTTATGCTTCCCGAAGCCGCCTCTGTAGCCAAACCGTGCTTCCTACGCGACCCAGCGATGACAGTATCTCCTGATCTTTTGTTGCTAACTGACGTCGCATCTCTCTGTTCTCTTGGTAGAGTTCAACTATCATCGGTTTAGCCTGTTCTAACCGCTGAGCGGAACTCTCGTCGGGAGAACCCGATGCTCTTTAACCTCCTTTTCGCCTCTGGCCTTCCCTACCGGTAGTCCCAACTGGAACCGACCAGTGGCTAAACCTCATGGGCTCCTCAACGAATGAACATACACCTAGCTCAGTCGAGAGGCGGTTCTCCTCCCCTTTTTTCGTACCCTTTTTGGGCCTCCCTCTTCCCTGTGGTTTCGGCTCTTGAGGAAACATGGTTCCCGTCATACCTCTGTTAGACGTATCATTTTTCACCCCGAGCTTCGTAGGAGATGCTGACACCGTCTCCATGCCAAGACCTGGGACCCTTGTTGGACTTTCAAGAACATGGGCGGCTAACAAAAAAGAATCACAGGCACGCTAGGACTCGAACCTGGCACTCTTGCTACTCCGCAGACCCCGCCCCTTGTTGGATGGGGATCCCATTATGCAACAGTGTGAAAACTCGGGCATCCGCAGAGGACGGGGAACATCTACACAGGACTTCACCAAGACAAATTTGCTATACCAGAACTCCAGAGAATATAATCTCGGCATGAGCATAAGTTTTCCCCCAGAACTCCCCGAATTTATAGAAAAATAGAGGAGCGAAACAGAGCATGCCAATAAGACACTCGTGCCCTGCGACATGGTGATTAAAGACTCGACGCACCACAGTTGTTCGACGGATGCAATCCAGAGCATGTAAATGCCTCCAAACAGAGTTACAGGTAACGTCCGGTACGATCCTCCCAACCTTGCCCCAGACCTTCGTTATTCGACTAATGATGTTTTACACACTTGATAATATGGATTCCAGAAGCATTTAACGGATTTCCTTTTATGGTATCCGACCCTTTGGGAGTATACACGCGCACGCTCACCTTCAACGTCTCTTTTGGGCACCAAAGGTCGAATAATTAATATGACTATTTAAAACGTTCATGATGTTGTACTTGATTTTCCACCCCATGATACGCTGACATAATTCCTTTTAACCAAAGGAGCGATGGCTTCGGCCAGGTCATCACAAGTCATTCGAAGGAGCGACTGAGATCAAGTAAGTATTAAATGACTGAAACTAGCATGCTACACAGGTACATATTAGTCTTTTCAGTTTATTTACATCTTATCACAAATTGCTTTGAAATCGCTAAACTCTGTCGTCTTAATTGCAGAAAAGAAACCTCCCCGATTACTGAACAAAGTTCATACTATGGTTTCGCCGAAGGATTTTTGAAAAGAACACCGAAGTTGAATCATCGGCGCAATGAAGGTTTCAGGGCTCTCTGAGTGTGGAATCCCTGATCGGTTATCGACTCAAGTAACGTGTTCAAGACACCCACCGAACGAGACTTGTTGTGGGTTGAAGAATGTGCGAAGATAGTCGATGTGAAGCTAGGACGAGTACAATTGTTCATGAAATACCCGATCAAAGCTCAGACTATGTTGTAACTACTAAACGCCAGTTTGGTAAAGTTATGAATGCATGCAATAGATATCAGAGGAGTATATGTAACCCTAATGGAACAACACAGAATCCCATGGGCTCAAACCTGTGAAGATATGTTTATCAGTTGGCCCGAGTATGAAAGAAGTCATCCTTTTCAAGAAATATCTCGGATGGACTATTAATGAAATTGTTGGATGACCATGCCACGTGGCGATTTTTGTTTGGTCTGAATTGTATTTAGCCATTAATTACAGTTGAATTCTATATTATAAATAAAGGCATCGACCGATTAGTCAGGGTCGATGGTTGTTGTAAGAACTATTTCTTTTTGGTTTGTTGATAATTATTTTGAGACTGTTATGAATTGAGAAGTCCTTCTGGACCAAAGACAAGTTATTTTCATTAGATGTATGTGATTGGAGTTGGAGAAGAATTACTTCCTATCATGTTCCAAGAATGATGCAGTAAATGAGTAAGAGCAATCAATTATGTTGTCAAGTTATCTTGTGCAATGTTTTGATGTTCTTTGCTTTAATGATGAAGATAAATCATTGTGTTGTTATGTAATGAATGCTATGGTAGATGAATTATTTTGCTTGCCATGATCTTGGTTACATATGTGTTTTTCTTTCTGTTAGTTAGATTCTGAGGTAGTAATTGGATGCTCATTTGGTTAATGTATCATTACTAGGCCCTTTGGTATAGAATTACTATCTGCATGTTTGAGCAGCGGGTTATACCAAGCTCAGCCTCTTCCCAGTAGTTGAAATTCGATCATGTTACTTGTCAAGTTGGCTTATGCTGGCTTGTGTTTCTCAAACCAGTCCCACTCAAGAGAAAATACAGAAAAGAACGGTCCTACCTGAAGGGAGAACCTTCACAAGAAAACACAAAGCCCATCGATAAATTGGTCGGATCGCAAGATCTGGAGAACCATTCCATCTCAAACTTTGCAGAGTCTAATTAGGCCTCGGTGGCAGGTTTTGTTCCTGCTATTGAATCAAGAGATTTAAGACCCATCAACAAAATTGGTGCTAGAAGGAGGGCCTGAGAATGAATGGTTGAATATATAACTTATATAACATTTTGAACAGCCTACAGATTCGTAATGGTCCACATGTATGGCTAGTCATCCAACAGATAGCCCACGCTTACTGAGTAATCTTGAAATGGGTAGCTCACCCAAGTCCGAGGAAGAACCTTTTCACCCTGAAATACCCTACGCCCTCCCTCACGAGGAAGTGAATCAATTCAGGAGAATCACCAGAGCCTACGCCTGACAAATCGACACATTGTCCTTAACTCTCATCCTCCCTCGGAGAAAAAAACAAAGCAGACCGGTGGTTAGCACTCCTGACGAAGTTTTCGTACACTCCGTTGAAGACTTAATAGATTTTGCGATCACCGAAATCCAGGAACCTCTTGATCTCATACCCGAGATGCCAGTCGGCGACATTCCCGAGCCTGATGAATTTTCAGAAGAAGAAGAGCTTGACTCCGACTCTGAAGATATGAAGCAGAAAAATTGTCGTGAGGAGGAAAGAGAAGTTCCACTTCAAGACAACCAGCCTTGGTTGGTCAGAGACGTCGTGGCCATCCCTGGGCGAGTACACAATCTTCCCCGATGCCCGGAAAAGATGCTCCCCAAGTACGACCCGAAAACTTCAGGCTTGCCTAAAGATCATACTTGTGATTAGACTTATGAACGTTCAACATGAAGATGTAGTATGTAGACATTTTCCCTACACGTTTGAAAACTCTACTTCCATGTGGTATTTTAATTTGTCGGTAGGATCTATAACTAGCTGGACTAAATTCCAAAAGGATTTTCTAGACAAATTTGCGGAAGAAACTACTACAGGATCCCTGATGGCTGAGTTGTTCGCAGCCACCATGACCCCAAAAGAAAGGGTCAAATATTTCAATCAAAGATTCACAGCCATCTTAAACAAGTTCCAGCCCGCGGCGAAACCCACTCAAGAATTGCAGATTGAGGTTTATGCCAACGCGCTTCCGACTTCTATTTCCATGTTCATTAAAAGATCCGCTAAGCAAACCCTCGCAGAGAATTTTGAAGAGGACAAGACGATAGAATTTCAGATGAAAGGATATAAAGAAGGCCAAGCCTCTCTAGTAAGAAAACAAAGCCAACCCCGTCCTAGGAGAGGACTCCTTTTGACTAGACCGTCGGGGAAATCGGCTGAACAAACTCCCGATAAAGGTAATGGAGATATATAAGATTTGAAACACATGGTCAAGAAACTATCAAATGAGATTATAGACATGAAAATAAGCGCAGGGGAAGGAAACCAAGGCCAAAAACCCTATAATTCTTTCTTTAAAAGAAACCAACCTTTCAAAGCAATTAAACCTCCCCCAGTCAACCTAAACATTGACCTAGGGAATGTTGCGTCTGATTCTTTCTGCACCTATCACCAGGAGAACCACTCTAAAAGAGAATGCCCTCAATGGGTCCATGCCATGAATTTAATGGCCAATCATTTTCTAGACGAAGTCTCACTGACCGAACACTCAAGCAGTTCAGCCATGAATATTGTCGATCAGGAAGAAGTTGACCCACCACAAGACACAACTATGTTGATATGGGATCCCGACGTAATCACGTCTTCGGATGATTTGTTTGAGTCTCGAGAACAACCCACGTAAGTTTCAGTAGCACAGCCACGTAGTAAAGGTCAACCCGACTCAAAAAATATCGACGTTGCCCGAGCCCCACAAAGTAAGTTAACTCTCGATCGTCCAAAAATACCTTTCTCTCCCGATGAAAATCCTATAAGCATCCATACCAAGGAATCTCCCAAGTTGGATTACAATGTAGTCGAAGATTTGAAAAATCTGAAGGCTAATATATCAGTTATGGATATATGTAGGATTCCTCAGCAGAAAGACTTTATGTTGCAAGCTTTGAGCTCGGTAGAACACCCAACTACAGGCAACGACCAGAAGAAGGATCTATCCTCGATAGATTTGGCAAGAAATCCAACCATAAATACCTACTCATAAGGTAGGAAGGAGAATCCTTTTGTACCACCTTTCCTTTTAACGTTCGAAGTTTTTAACATGAATCTTCACAATTGCTTGGTAGATTCTGGGGCGTCCTCTAATGTAATGCCCTTGGTTTTTTGTAATAAAATGGGTGTTGTCCCTCTCAAAAGTGATAAGCATGTCATACAACTAGACATAACCCAAGTCAAAGTTATGGGAGAACTCAAAAATGTAATGATCAGGATAGCGACACGTCCTAATTTCGTGCAAATAATGGACATCATTGTAGTAGATATCCCAGAGGCATATGGACTATTGTTGATTCGTGACTGGTCCGAGAAGATGAATGGATATTTTAGTATGGACTGGGCACACCTTTGTTTACCACTAAAGGGATACAAGAGCATGATCAAAATCGACAGAGAAATATATCTGAAGCATACGATCACCGACCTAGAAACCTCGAACGAACCCGCGTCTACCGATTTCCCGGTATTGGGAAATTACTCCTGTGATTCCCACTTCGGGGACTTTTCTCCTCTAATGTTTGTTGCTCCTCTTACCCAAAAATCCTAAATAATCTTTCAAGAGGAACCGCCAACGTCGATAGAGAACGCTCTCTTTTGCCAAAATCCTACGATTGAGCTTACAGGATGAGAGATCAGTGAGCAAGAAATCGGTATAGAACAAAGAAAGGGTGATTACCTTCCACATATTTGGACCCTCTGCTTTGATGGATCTAAATCACAAGAAGGGTCAGGAGCAGGGTGTATCCTTATCAATCCTAAAGGACGACGTTATTTCCTATCCTACAGGCTAGAATTCGAATGTACCAACAACACTGCCGAGTATGAAGCTCTAGTGCAAGGATTAAAGAAAGTCACAAATATAGGTGTCAAGGAATTGAAGGTTTTCGGGGATTCTGATATCATTGTTAGACAAGTGAGGAATACTATTCATTGTAATTTGCCTCATCTTAAGAACTACCAACAGGAGGTGCATAGGCTAATAGAGTGCTTTGACACTTTCAATATTACCGCAATCCCGAAAGCAAAGAATGTTCTTTCTGACTCCTTGGCCACAGTCACTTCCTGACTGTCACCTTTAGAAGATTATGAAGCCTCTCGATTCATTGTAGATATTCTCTACAAACCGTCGGTGCCAAACAATATTTCCAATTGGAAAGTCTTTGAAGGTGATGAGAAAATCATAAACTTCTTGACCAACCAAGACAATTTCAAAGACCTAGCCATAGATGATGAAGAGTTCCGAGAGAAAACAACTGAACCTAATCCCCAAACAAGACAAGATGTTGGAAAGTTGAAGGCTCACACAATCCCAAAGGGGATAGCTAATCTAGAGAGTTTGTTTGATCTAAAGGATCATTTTAAAGGACCCAAAAACGCGAAGACTGGTAGCTCTTGTCCCCTCCATGAAACTGTGAATCTTGGGACTCCAGAGAACCCTAATCTCGAAAAAACTATGTCCAAGGAAGAGAGGAAATCCTACCTCAAATTATTCAGACAATACCAGGATGTCTTCTCATGGTCCTACAAGGATTTGAAAATGTACGATAC
Source organism: Picea sitchensis (assembly GCA_010110895.2). Taxonomy (NCBI): domain Eukaryota; kingdom Viridiplantae; phylum Streptophyta; class Pinopsida; order Pinales; family Pinaceae; genus Picea; species Picea sitchensis. Next base: position 20,233 of record SNQJ01S0046906.1, read on the forward strand.
CCGCATTATTCAGCACACCATCCTGTTGAAACTCGAAATGAAACCTTTCCAGTAAAAGCTCTGGAAGTATCACCTGTCCCTAGAGCCTCTCATGTATCAAGAATTAAGGAAGCTTCTAGACACGAGGATAATTTTTTAGGTTAGAAATTATGCCTGGGTGGAAAATCTCGTTCTGGTAAGGAAAAAGTCGGGCGAGATCCGACTATGCGTAGATTTTCGGAACCTCAATAGAGCTTCAGAGAAGGACAATTATTCGGTCCCAACGATGGAGCAACTTCTATAGACCATGTTGGGCTCGGATATTTTTTCCTTACTAGATAGTTTCTCAGGCTACAACCAAGTGTTAGTTTCATAGGAAGACCATTTAAAAACCACCCTCCGAACCAAATGGGGAACCTTTGCTTATAAATGCATGCCTTTTGGGTTAACCAATGCAGGAGAAACCTTCAAAAGGGCCTTGTACGTGGCTTTTCGGGGGCTTATCAATAAGTGTGTGGTAGTATATTTAGATGACGTAACAGTGTATTCGAAGAATAGGGAAGAACACATCCAACACTTAACTCAGATTTTCGAAAGGTGCCGAAAATACAGTATATCACTAAATCCTAAGAAAACCATCTTCGGTGTCGAGAAAGGTAAGTTGTTAGGTCATATTATATCTTAAGAAGGTATCCGCATAGATCCATAACGAATTAAGGCCATAGATCAACTCTCGCTACCCCATAACAAGAAAGCCATCCAGTGCTTTTTCGGGCAAATCAACTTTGTGAGGAAATGCACCCCCGATTTTGCCGAAATTATCAAACCCTTACAAAATATGATTCGCAAGGATGTTGATTTCAAGTGGGATGATGAGCAAAAATACGCTTTCAACAATATCAAAGATTCCATATCCCAGGCTCCAGTGTTGCGAAGTCCCGATTTTAATAGAGACTTTTCCCTTTATACTTTTGCCTCCGACCAATCACTAGCGGTGGTTTTGACCCAGAAAGATGATGACAACAACAAAGCCCCAATGTCCTTTATGAGTACTAATATTCAAGGAGCTGAGCTCAATTATCTTGCCATAGATAAACAAGCCTATGCGGTCTATAAGGTAGTAAATCATTTCAGGTCCTACATTCTCAAAAATCACACTAAGGTGATTGTGCTGCACCCTGCGGTACGATCATTGTTTACCCAACAAGAAATGGGGGAAATAAGGAGGAACTGGATGGAATTAGTCCAGGAATTTGATCTAGATATAAAACCTTCCAAGATAGTAAAAGGACAAGGTCTGTGTAAGCTCGCAGTCGAAGCCCAGGATCAAGCAAATGAATATTCTGGGTGGGAAAACGAAATGGCATTGTGGTGCAACGAAGTAGCATACATCTCCCCAAGACAAGACTCCTGGTACAAGGATTTGACTTATCTTTTGCATCATGGGGCTTGTGCCGAGAACCTCAACCCTAAGGAAAGGAGAGCCCTAAGATTGAAATCTGCACAGTATCGTCTTATAAATTCGGTACTCCTCTAGATCAACTATGATGGGTTATTATTGAGATGTCTCGAATGAGAAGACGCTGACAAGGTGATGACAGAAATCCATGATGGTCCCGCCAGAGAACACTTTGCAGGGAACACTACCGCCCATAAGATTCTAAGAGTTGGCTATTATTGGCCCACCTTGTTTAAAGATGCTCATACTCACGCTAGGAACTGTAAGACTTGTCAATTAAGTTCCAGAAAGGAGAAAAGGGCAACAATCCCACTTCATCTCGTGACGGTCTCCAGGCCTTTTGAGCAGCGGGGGTTGGATATCATAGGAGAAATTACTCCTAGTTCTTCAAAACTCCACAAGTACATTCTTACTGCTACCGACTATTTCACAAGATCAGTAGAGGCCATTCCTCTTACTCATGTAAACGAGAAGGTAGTAATACAATTTATAAAACAACAGTTGATCACAAGGTTTGGCGTCCCCTTTGTTCTGGTCTTTGATAATGCAGCCTACTTTTCTTCTACCCTATTGACTGAGTTTGCTCTGGATAAAGAAATTATAATCAAGTACTCTGCAAATTACTACCTGTAGGGAAACAGTGTGGCAGAATCGACTAATAAAAACCTGGTAAGGATACTAAAAAAGATGGTTACAGATAACCAGATAAATTGGCATAATCAACTTCATAATGCCCTATGGGCCGATAGGGTCACACCCAAAGAAGCCATAGGAAATTCCCCATACTTCTTAGTCTATGGGAAAGAATCTATCCTCCCGAATGGGCTCTATCTTCCATCTCTTCAATTGGCCCAAGACTCCCATGAAGAACCCTCGTCGGCCATGCAAGAGAGAATCGACACTCTGCTCATGTTGGAGGAAGAGAGAGAAAAGGCTAAGTCAAAATTCATGGCTCACCAATAGATATTGAAACGATGGTTTGATAAGCATAAGGCTAAAGAAAAGATCTTCGAGGTAGGAGCCTTAGTGCTTAAGTGGGACAAAGCAAACGAACCTAAGGGAAAACACTCTAAGTTTCAAAGCCTATGGCTTGGACCCTTCCAAGTAGCCGAGAGAATCGGGGCAAGTACCTATCGATTGAAAAACTTGAGGGGGGGACTTAACGCCCTCCCAGTAAATGGCCAAGCCCTAAAACGATACTTTCATTGAATAATATTAATAAAATAATAATAATAATAATAAATAAATAAATTGTAATATATGTAGATATGAATAAATTGTGTGCAGGAAGAAAAGAGGAATCATATATTTTGCATTCGCCCAGTGAATCGCCATTTGTTGAGCACTCAACACACCCTAAAAAATCTGTGAACATTTTCTTTTTTGGATACCACTCAATCTTCTTCATTGAATGTCTGCACGAATTGGCGACCCAGATTTTTCCCCGACTCACTTGAGAAATTTGGCATCGGCGATAGCGAAAGATGGCGGAAATTGTTCGGGAAGTCAAAATAGCCAAAGGCCGATCCATTTGGTTTCGGCAGAAAGATGTAATAGTGAGCACTGCACCAAAGTAAGGAGAAACATCGCCGACCTCCGACCCCCGATATATTTTAGGCATCGAAGACATTATAATGTGTTAACCTGCGAAGAAAAACTTTACCTTTTCCCAATACCACCCAATGTCGGCACCCATAGTATCTAGTTTTAGTATTTTCAACGTGAGTGAGATCCCAAGTAAGATCCTTATTTATCAATGAATGTCTTTTATAGCTAAATGTTTCTAATGATCCGAGGTCAATAACTCCACGTAAGCATCAATTGATACCGGAAATTTTACAAAAGGGAAACATATCAACAAACTCATAGTGCCACAAGAACGATTACAAGATCTAATAATTTGTGCAATCTAATGATTTATGATGAGAAAACACAGTCAATTTTCCCCTTTGCATCCATAAGAAAGCATAATACATTCAAAATACTACCGATACTTAGTATTAAAGGGGTCATGCCAAGTCTGCATCACGTACAGCTAAGCCATGTCAACACCACGACCAACCAGCCCGGTGGCAGTAAAAAGACAAATTTCTTTACAACAGAAGAGAAAAAGGGGATTTTGTCCAAGCATCACTCAAGAGAAGTGCAAGGCACAAGATCTCCCACTATGCATTTCCCTGAGTTAATACTTACGCCTTGCACTCTGTTCTTCTCTCTCGTCATTCGTTGCGCCTCGCGCAGTTGCACAATTGTATCTTGTGCTTCCCAAAGCCGCCTCTGTAGCCAAACCGTGCTTCCTACGCGACCCAGCGATGACGGTATCTCCTGATATTTCGCCACTAACTGACGTTGCAACTCTCTATTCTCTTGGTAGAGTTTGGCTATCGTCAGTTTAGCCCGTTCTAACCGCTGAGTAGAACTCTCATCAGGAGAATGGTGCTCTTTCACCTCCTTTTTGCCTCCGACCTTCCCTACCGGTAGTCCCAACTGACACCGACCAGTGGGTAAACCTCATGGGCTCCTCAACGACTAAATCTATGCCTAGCTCAGCTGGGAGGCGGTCCTCCTCCCCTTTTTTGTACCCTTTTTGGGCCTCCCTCTTCCCCATGGTTTCGGCTCCTGAGGAAACACGGTTCCCATCATACCTCTGTTAGACGTATCCATTTTCACCCTGAGCTTCGCAGGAGATGCTGACACCGTCTCCATGCCAAGACCTGCACCCCTTGTTGGACTTTCAAAAACATGGGAGGCTAACAAAAAATAATCCCAGGCACGCTGGGGCTCAAACCTGGCACTCTGGCTACTCCGCAGACCCCGCCCCTTATTGGATGGGGATCCCATTATGCAATAGCGTGACGACTCGGGCGTCCGCAAAGGATGGGGAACATCTACACAAGACTTCACCAAGAATAATTCTCTATACCAGAACTCCGGAGAATATAAGCTCGCCATGAGTGTAAGTTTTCCCCCAAAACTCCCCGAATTTATAGAAAACTAGAGGATCAAAATAGAGCGTTCCAAAAAGACACTTGCACCCTGTGACATGGTGATTAAAGACTCAACGCACCACAGTTTTTCGGCGGATTCAATCCAGAGAATGTAAACGTCGTCGAACGGAGTTATAGGTAACGTCTGGTACGATCCTCTCGACCTTGCCCCAAACCTTCGTTATTCGACTAATGATGTTTTACATGCTTGATAATACGGATTCTGGAAGAATTTAACGGATTTCCTTTTATGGTGCCCGGCCCTTTGGGAGTATACACGCGCACGCTCGCCTTCGATGTCTCTTTTGGGCACCAATGGTCGAATAATTAATATGACTATTTAAAACGTTCATGATGTTGTACTTGATTTTCCACCCCATGATACACTAACATAATTCATTTTAACCAAAGGAGCGACGGCTTCGGCCAGGTCATCACAAGTCATTCGAAAGAGCGAATGAGATCAAGTAAGTATTAAATGACTGAAACTAGTGGGTTACACAGGTACGTATTAGTATTTTCAATTTATTTACGTCTTATCACAAATTGCTTTGAAATCGCTAAACTTTGTCGTCTTAATTGCAGGAAAGAACCTGCCCGATTACCGAACAAAGTTCATCCTATGGTTTCGTTAAAGGATTCGAAAAGAACATCGAAGCTGAATCATCGATGCAATGAAGGTTTCAGGGCTCTCTGAGTGCGGCATCCCCGATCATTTATCAACTCAAGTAACGTGTTCAAGAAACCCACCGAATGAGACTTGTTGTGGGTTGAAGAATGTGCGAAGATAGTCGATGCGAAGATAGTCGATGTGAAGCTAGGATGAGTACAATTGTTCGCGAAATACCCGATCAAAGATCGGACTATGTTGTAACTACTAAACACCAGTTTGGTAAAGTTCTGAATGCATGAAGTAGATATCAAAGGAGTATATGTAGCCCTAATGGAACAACACAAAGTCCCATGGGATCAAACCTGTGAAGATCTGTTTATCAGTTGGCCCAAGTATGAAAGAAGTCATCCTTTTCAAGAAATATCCTGGATAAACTGTTAAAGAAACTGTTGGATGACCACGCCATGTGGCGATTTTTGTTTGGTCTGAATTGTATTTAGTCGTTAATTACAGTTGAATTATATATTATAAATAAAGGCATCGACCGATTAATCAGGGTCAATGGTTGTTGTAAGAACTATTTCTTTTTGGTTTGTTGATAATTATTTTGAGATTGTTATGAATTGAGAAGTCCTTCTAGACCAAAGACAAGCTATTTTCATCGGATGTATGCGATTGGATTTGGAGAAGAATTACTTCCTATCATGTTCCAAGAATGATGCAGTAAATGAGTAAGAGCAGTCGATTATGTTGTCAAGTTATCTGGTGCAATGTCTTGATGTTCTTTTCTTTAATGATGAAGATAAATCGTTGTGTTGTTATGCAATGAATGTTATGGTAGATGAATTATTTTGCTTGCCATGTTCTTGGTTACATATGTGTTTTTCTTTCTGTTAGTTATATTCTGAGGCAATAATTGGATGCTCATTTGGTTAATGTATTATTATTAGGCCCTTTGGTATAGAATTATTGTCTGCATGTTTGAGCAGCGGGTTATCCCAAGCTCAGCCTCTTCCTAGTAGTTGAAATCCAAGCATGTTACTTGTCAAGTTGTCTTATGCTAGATTGTGTTTCTCAAACCAGTCCCACTCAAGAGAAAATACAGAAAAGAACGGTCCTACCTGAAGGGAGAACCTTCACAAGAAAACACAAAGCCCATCGATAAATTGGCTGGATCGCAAGATCTGTAGAACCATTCCATCTCAAATGTTGTAGAGTCTAATTGGGCCTTAGTGGTGGGTTTGGTTCCTGCTGTTGAATCAAGGGATTTAAGACCCATCAATAGGTTGGATAGGCTAAATATGGAGATTATGTGAAAGAAGGAAAAGCGAATTGTTGGCCCAGACTATGCATCTTATGGATCATGTCGTTGTGTGAGACTTGTTGTTTGGATAATTACATGATGATCTCTTTCATCAATTTTGCGACCTCTCAGCTTTGACTGGGAGAACCCTCCTTGGTTGTATTATGGGATGACGTGCACATGTGTTTGTTGGACCCAGAGCGGGGCTTGGACTGATGTGAGGGTACAATGGTTTCTTCAAAAAATGGGGTTGGATGAGAGGGTGGTGAGGGATCACACTTGGACTTGGAGTCAATGTTTATTTTAGTTGGGATCTGAGTCTTGGATCACCATTTTATTTTTTTAACTATTGCAGGATTGGTATCCACTCCACTTGTGTGATGAGAACATCCAGAAAAATTGGAAGAGTCTATATTTAGAGGATTTGTTGTTGGGTTATCCTGATTGGTCATAACAGATTGTAGTTCAACAAAGGGAGGTTGGGCTTCGGTTGGCACAATTCGAATCCTAATAAAATATCCCTTTATGTAATATAGAAGGAAAGCACAACCCTTGTTCTATATGTATTTGCAGAGGGAAAGATTACAACATTATGGAAAGTACATGTAAAATGCAGATGATGCTTATACCTATTGAGGATGTGGTTTGGGATGTGAACTCTCTCAGCAGAAGCATTGATCAACTGGGTGTGCCATGATGGATGGCATCATAAATTGTAGCTTGGGTGTCCTCGCTCTTTCAGTGTTGAAGTGTTAGGAACTGGGGAGAAAGAAATGAAGGTGAAATATCCATGTCAATTTCAAAGTCGGGTGTCAGTTTCCATAGTACCATAGAAAGCAATAGAAGGATCTAGTTGTAATGAAACTATTTGGCCTCATCCTGAGTGTCCATGTAGCCAGTGGTGAATTCTTTGAATAGGGAAGGGGCCCATGCCTTTTGATGCCCTTAATGTAGTTTTGAGTCATGAGGACGACCCCTAGAGGGCATTCATCCTTCTAACATTTATGAATAAGTTTGAAAGCAAGTAACTGGGTTGCAAACCTAACCATTGAATCGTTAATTCTGGCGATGATTGTCATGCATGCCCATGTGTTTGCCATATTTAGAGTAGAACTATTCTAGTGGTACATCCTTTGCCTCGAGATAATTTGTTGGTTCCTCTCCGGAGGTGGGTAGGAATGAAAATCTATGTATAATGTTGAGGTCGATGAGATACAGTCGATCAAGCCAGAGGTATCCTCCATGCACTCTCGTAAGGAGGAACCAAATGCATGATGGAATAGCTTGGCCCCAACCGAAGTGCGGACATCGCAAAAGGGAGAGGATGTCAGATTTCCTTAGTGGTATTTCCCACTCCTGCGTTACAGTTTTGGTAGTGCCATCATCGCGGTGGATAACCTCGGTGTACTTATCCACCTGTAACTCAGGGAACTGATGAGGGTCTCAAAAGTTGTAGTTGACACACAAGGGTACCTTTCCAAATGGAAGGTCATCGACTGGGACACGAGCACGAGATCGAGAATCGATTGTTCTTTAAGTGTCTTCGACTTTGAGCGGGCCTTTTGCTTGTTGGATTAAGCCATACTAGAATATACGGTAATGGTGATGGACTATTTTCAATATATGGAGTGAAGGGGAGTAGTGAAGACTTGGTTTGTAATGGTGGTGAAAGAGTGTATGCGGCACGAAGAGAAGAGGAAAAAAACAATGGTGAGGAAGTGGGAAGTGCGGTTGGTTTTGAAATGAATGGGACTGTAATGACACCTAGATATTCACTCATTTGAATTCATTATCCCATATTTTCATTGAGTTGGATGGTAATTCGCCCCATTACAGCCATTGGCATCGGCATGTAGTGGGTTGTTTTATCATACTTGCATTAATGTCGAGCCATGCACTGATTTTTGTAGTAACTACCACTTTTATTATAAATCGGGGAAATTGTCCACTTGCTAGATATGTTAATGGGCCATCATTTTCATAAATATATGCAACGATCCTGTGAGGATTTCCTATCACCTCGACCCTTAATATTCTCAATTTGTTGTTGCTGCTAGATATTCAAAATTAATAATGATGTAGACGACATAACCCATGCACAAGTTTACTTGTCGAAGGTGTGGCACATGGTTCGATGCACCTCGACATGATTTGATTAATGGCTTAATGGGATGGAGTGACCTCAGGTGGGTCACCACATACCCACATCTAGTTGCAACTGGTCAGTATCCACATGGGAGGTAGAAGATTAGGTGTAGTAGGCTCTGGTAGGATCCATTGGCTAACCATTGCTTTGATAGTTGTGTTGGAGTTATATGTATGCTCAATGGAGTTGGCGACCAGGTGTGCAAGGAACATGTCATCGCGATATATTGAGAGTTTCCTACATTTTCCAACGTAAAATTGGGAGATCGAGGAAATAGGGTGCTTCTTGGGAAGTCGACGACGAACACTCATACAGTGACCACACACATTGAGCCTCTTCTTCATGATCTAATGCCTTTCACAGGGATGTGTATTGATGAATGTCAAAATCTAGTCAAAATCATTCATGCATGGATGCTTCGACAACTTCCCATTCATGATATGACTCTTGATGTGTCTCCCACCAGCATGCAAAATTCCTAGAAGAATTGTGTCCAGGGCATGATCCCACTGATGCTCGAGAATGCGTTGTATCCACACAATCAATGTCTCCACTGACTCTAACCCATCATACCGATAGGATCCAAAGTATTCCACATGTTCTTCTACAGAGATATGTGTGCAACTCCTTGTTGATACTTCGTATAGCTTATTCTGCAACCTATCCATGGAATCCTCAAAATCTGTGTCATAAGATTGACACTTCTCCAGTGTAATTCTTTGTCTGCAGTGGGGTTGATGTATTCCTCCCTGTACCCTATGATTTTGTAAATATTTTCAATGACCGAGCTCGGCGCATCTTCATCCATGGGTTCATTGTATCAGTCACCCTCATATGGGTATAGTGGTGCGATCACATGCAGGGTGTCAGTTTCAAAGTACATTTGCCTCTTCTTCAAATTTAACACCGCATTATTTTCAAAGGCCCAGTTGATCCCCAGTAATGCAAGATATGGATCAAAATCATCCATGATATAAATGAATTCAAAGTTGGCCTTTGTTTTCACTCCTTCGATGTTTACTTCTACTTGCTCCAGCTAGCCTATGGGGTAGATCTTGTATTGATTCGCCAATTAGAGTTGGATGGGAGACCATACCAACTTAGGCTTACCCATCACTTCCCAAGATTTCTTGGGAAAAATGTCCACGTCAGATTCTAGATCCAACATGACTACATCCATGTTGTAACCCCCAAGATCTATTATCATCTTAAATTCTTGGTCAGTGCACTTTTTCTTGCTAACCTAACATATATCCCTTTCTGGTAGCAGAGCAGATACGATGGTCTCCTCTCCTTGTTCTTTCACACAAGTAGCTAACATCTGTGTCAACTTACTTATAGATTCCATATCTTTAAGTAGTCGCAAAAAATAGTGTAATAAGGTGTTGACTTGATCTTTGGCCTCTGCCATGCGACCTAGGTTGCACAAGGATTCTGCGTGCACTGTGCATTGAAACTCATCATGGCGTTGTTCTTCATATGTTTTTTTCTTAGCACATCATAGCATATTCTGTATGCATACTTCTTCTATCGATCTTTGGGTTGCGTGAGGTATCTCATCGTGCACGCGAGCCTCCTCCAAATATATTTTCATCGCACGCTACAATTCCTCACGTGTGTGAGCTTCATCCAACAACCTATGTGTTGCCTGTTGCACCTCTTTGTGGATGTGAGATTCTTCTAGTGACCTTTGTGTCACCCTCTGCACTTCCTCCCGGATACGTGCCTCTTCGAGAGACCTATGAGTCGCACTTTGCAGCTCCTTCTGCACTCGTTCTTCTTCAAGTACTCTCTGCACATTGTGCAAAAAATTATTCTCCTAAGTCGCATTGAACTTTGGAGGGGGTTGGGATGCCTTCATGATCTTTCTGTCTGGTTTTTGACCTAATCCTTCACCATGATTGAATTATTCCTCTATCTTCGACCCTCCGCAGGTTACTACTCGGACGTCAACCTCCTTGTTCTTCTTCTTGTTTTGCACAGCTCGACATGCACTATTTTACAGTTGGTCTTCTTGTTGTCCCACTTATTCAGTAAGTCAGGACAATACTCGGTTACATGTTCAAGACTATAACAATAGGCACAGAGCATGCACAGATTGGTACAAAATCGTGAGACATGACGAATATCACAACAATTAATACATGTGGGGGGTCTAACTCCTCCTCCACCATATCAGTAGTTGCGACTGCACCCATATCCACCTCGAGGTCCTCCTTGGTATTCTCCTATGTTTGCACCACCGTGCTCACCACCTTTCTTCTCCTCTTGGACCCAGAATGCATCGTGGGTATTATCTTGCATTAACTGGAGGGAGTGAAAGTTATTGACATCATGGCCAACAGATCTAAAAAACTCGCAGAATGGAGTGTGAGTCGTCAACTGGTATTTTTGTGATGTGGGACAACAGGGTGGCACATGGCCTCATTGCCTATGCTATCGCATAATTTGTACTTGTCCAAAGCCCAAGACAAGTAGGTGAAATTGGCGTAACAACAGTATATCCCACCACTGTCACCTTAGTGAGAAATCCCCACTTTTAGGGATGGATGAAGGTCCAACCTGTTATGCCTGCACAAGAACCTCCCAATTTTATTGTCTCCATAGTACCATAGAAATCAACAGAAGGATCTAGTTTCTATAGTACCATAGAAAGAAATAGAAGGATCCAGTTGTAATGAAATTATTTGGCCTCATCCTGAGTGTCCATGCAGTCAGTGGAAAATTCTTTGAATAGGTAACAGGCCCATGCCATATGATGCTCCTTAACACAGTTTTGGGTCATGAGAACAACCTCTAGAGGGAATTCATCCTTCTAACATTTATGAATAAGTTTGAAAGCAAGCAACTAGGTTGCAAACCTAATCGCTAAATCATTAATTTCGACGATCACTATCGTGCGTGCCCCTGCGTGTGCCATATTTAGAGTAGACCTCTTCTAGTGGTACAACCTTTTCCTTGAGATGATTTGTTGGGTCCTCTCCGGAGGTGGGTAGGAAGGAAAATCTATGTATAATGGTGAGGTCGATGAGATGCGACCGATCGAGCCAAAGGTATCCTCCATGCACTCTTGTAAGGAGGAACCAAATGCATGATGGAATATCTTGGCACCAACCGAAGTGCGAACATCGCAGAAGGGAGAGGACGTCAGATTTCCTTAGTGGTCTTGCCCACTCCTGCGTTATATTTTTGGTATTTCCATCGTCGCGGTGGATAACCTCAGTGTATTTATTCACCTGTAACTCAGGGAACTGATGAGGGTCTCGAACATTTTAGTCGACACACAAGGGTACCTTTCCAAATGGTAATTCATCGACTGGGACATCGACATGGATCACGAGATACAGAATCAATTATTCTTTAAGTGCCTTCGACTTTGAGTGGGCCTTTTTCTTGTTGGATGAAGCAATACTAGAATAGATGGTAATGGTGATGGACTATTTTCAAGATATGGAGAGAGGGGGAGTAGTGAAGACCTGGTTTGTAATGGTGGTGAAGTTGTTATCTTTCATTAACTGGATGGAGTGACAACTATTGACATCATGGTCGACGGATATACAAAACTCACATAATGGAGTGTAAGTCATCGTCTGGTATTTCTGTAATGTGGGATACTAGGGTGGCACATGGCCCCATTGCCTATGTTATCGCATAATTTGTACTTGTCCAAAGCCCAAGAGAAGTAGGTGAAATTGGCATAACAACAAGATATCCCACCATTGTTACCTTGGTGAGAAATCCCCACTTTTAGGGATGGATGAAGGTCCAACCTATTGTGCCCCCATAACAACCTCCCAATTTTCTTGTCTTAGCCTCTCTACAAGACAAGAAATTGGGCCCCCTTCAATTTTTTCCAACCGAAACTCTTGCACTCTCTCCCTCGCACAAATGGATATGCTCAAGTTTTCCTCTCATTCTCCCTGCCTCATGTTTAGTTACTTCTCAGATCACTTATGCCCGATGATCCACGCTTCGGTGAGTCCCCTCTTCCTGCGCTAATACATAGCGTTTCGACGTGTTCGTCCTTCTTCCACCTTTGCATTAATACGCCATTGGTTTTTTCATCATTTCATCATCTACCTCCCTTTGAACTTGGATAACGTGCTATTGCGCTTCTTACAAACCTCATTGACTCACATCTTCATCATCGAAAAAAATCACATGATCAATTTTGTCTCACCGATATTGGTTGCATTATTATATTCATTGCATGCATGCCTTTCACCAGCTAACTCACTTCTACTCATGTTGTTGCATCACATGGGATGATTTTAGGGGCTAAATTTCGCTCATGGGCTAATTTTCCATGTTTTTTCCCAAAAAAAGATTCGTTATTCTAAAAATGATTCGCCCAAATTCTATAGGATAAAATTATTTTACCTTAAAAATTGCCAAAATTTTATACAAACTATATAAAATCCTTAGAAATTTGAATATTTTTATAAAAATATCGCCAAACATTTATAGTTGGCATATGAAGGATTAGGAAGATTCGCCAAGGTTTCTACATTTGAAAATAAATTTCCATCCTTAAAATCATCCTTGCATAACAATGACACTCTCTCCTTTTCGCTTCATTACATTGTGTATTGACAAGGTTCACCTCTTCTTCCTGGAACACTACCCGTTGACAAGTTTCCCTCTCTTGTCGCAAATGCATCAACAGAAGGATTTCGACCCCTCATTTTCATCGAGCACATCGAGGACAATCCGCTCCCTCTTAGCAACACTGATCAGGTCAGTGTAGCCCACTTTCGCCTTGAACCTTATCTCGTCCCCCTCCCAAATCGGATCCCTTCTTGTTGCATCTATAAATCAATCTCCTTAAATTTCCAATGACTAAAATCTCCACACCTATCTACCCAGTTGGTCATTAATTTCCTATCTCAACTAATTCGCTTCAGATCACAGTCATAATCAAGTTTTAGTGTTACCAGTAGCTTTCTTCGTGCACATGGTACTAGCTTGTTTGTTTTTTGTTTCTTGACATTACAACTAAATATTCATTATGGAAGCCTCACCTAGCATCATATGGTTTAATCATAACACCTACAGGTCTTGCATTGGTTCTGAAACACACTTTGGGAGAAATTTTGTCCTTTCAGTGCCTAGACAGTCCTAAGCACAGTGGACTTCAGTTGGCAATTTTGATGGATTTATAACTTTGTGTTGTTAATGCATAACCTCAATATTAATGGATGAATCAAGAGCATGTACATCATAGATGACCTAGCAACTAACGAAATTAAATTTGGATCAAGCAACAAAAAATGCGGGATTCAAACTTTCATTTAAAAATGCCTTTGGGTGCAATTTTTTGATGTCCGTCAAATTGAATTTTGCATCCCTGAAACAAGTTAATTGTTTGATTACATCATTACGATTGCAATGCAACTGACAGAATCGAAGTCTGAGGTCCGAAAGTGCTAAAACAATCGTCTAGGATTTCCCGCCAGGAAAGCCTTGATACTCATGGCCATCATTAGAAATGGATCCACTCAAATGATGGAAAACATGTTCATTTATATTGATAGAAGATTTTATCTGTATTCTTCGCGTTGCAAAAAATGGCACATATCATAACCTCCAAGATACAAGCCTCAAAACATATAGAAAACATACCATTCATTCTATGAAAACCTGGAGCATAAGATCTCAGACCATCAGACCTTCCTCAACTTCATAATCAAGATAATAGCACCTTATTTAACTCTAGAATAGATACATGATTCACCCTCTATCAACCTACAGACATCCACGCTTTGCTCCATTGCAATCTGTGTATATCATATATGCAATTCATTCGTTTACAACCCGTGTATATATGTGTTGCACCCTTCTGCAAACCGTGTATAACCTCATAAAACTGGTACGGTAACCTCTGTACACTTCACTCTCCTCAGCCTCCTTTCTCCTAGGCCAGATTTGCTTTGTTGATATTACCAATCCTCCTAGTACTAGTGCATACCCACTTATGTTAGCTCTATTCCACAAACACACTTTCTTGGATATCAAATGAGAGGTTCTTGATGTGTATTTATACCCTTCAAAGTAACTTCTTTACTTGATCTTTGAGTTGACCTGTAACTTCTTTTTGCAACAACTTTTCTCCTTTTCCTGATTTTGGGGTCGACTTATAACTTCTTGTTGCAACCGTTTAAGGGATTTTTAACCATACTTCGGGGCTTCATATTTAAGAGGGTATAACTTCTCAACCGTGAAGAACCACGTGGTGTACCACCTACTGTTGGAAATGGCATGACGAGGAATATCCATCTATGATGGTTTTACATGCAGTTATGATGTCCTTCATACTCTTTTTCTCCAATCAACTTCGGGCTTCTTAACCACTTAACCATACTTAACCATATTTCCAAGGATTCTTGTAGGTTTCTTCAAAGCGTATTATCATGAGGGGCATGCTTATAGCTATGCCATAAGGGGATCACTATGGATATTCCTTCAAATAGACACATCACTTCTAAGGGCTTCTGGACCTCTTCTAGGGTTGACATCAATGACAACCAACTTTTCAACACTTCTTTGCAGGGGAAAGAACCAAATACCACTTGTAAGCATGTGACCACTAGAAATGATGATCTTCTCGTCCAAGAGTGTTAAGTGTGTCTCCGCAATACAAGTCCTTTCTTCTACTTGACATGTCCTTATACTAATTTCTTTTTACGAATAGGTGGCTCTACTGTCGTATAAACTTTTTACATCATGGTGATTTAACTCTTTATTAAACTTACCACTAATTGTCTTGATTATTAACCACCATAGCTCGTATTTCAAATTTGTTGTCTCACACAGTAAGATTTAGAATTTATTACAAACCTTTATGAAATATTCACCACTTTAACAATAGTATTAGGTTCACACAAGTGGTGGCTAACTTGGTGGAGGGGAAGTAAATGCCATCAGGAATGGTGATGTGATGTTGGAAAACACAAAAAATGATTAAGTATGGAGGTGCAAAGTGGGAAATGGAAAGTGCAATATGATGAATGCGGGATTGTAGGATGCGGGACATGGGACATGGAGAATCAAAAAGGTAATAAGGGAGGACTCCCACATCCGAAATGGTAAAATAGACTAATTATAAGAAAAAGGCAATTTTGAGGGCTGGGAAACTGGATGAGTCAGTTTGGAGAATGCAGGATTGCGGGACACGGGCATGAGGGAAAAAGGTAAACAAAGAGGAAGGTTGTCCCACATCTGCATTCAAGAAAATTGGATAAGTATAAAAAGGTAAGAAGTGCAATTTGCATGACACATAAGTAAAAAGGGTCATTCTGAGTGTTTCACATTTATGGCTTGCAAGACACAAGCATTTGTTGGATAGGGATGGATTGGTCTCCCGCAATGGGATTATTCCCACAACACATGAAAATGACTAAGTGTTGGATTCATGAAAAAGTGACTAAGTCAATACTTTTGTGGGTTTGCAAACATATGGACTTGATGGTAATCTAATTCACAAACCAAATTCCAAAGAGAAAAGTGACTAAGTAAAGATTATACAAGGAACATATAAAGAAAAAGAAAAAATACTAAGGGTGGATATGTATGTATCAGCGTTGATCAACAAATGTAGATCAACAATGATCACAACTTCCAATACAATCAAGGGTCGTGATCTAGCCTTACACCTATCTCAACATCCTAAACCAGGATATTATTCTGAAAATAATGAAGATGCCTTGCCTGCTCTATTTCTAATTGAATATGGTAATATTGATCTAGCATCACATCCCTAGTATGGGAACATAATTTATTATTTACAATATGAGAGATGTCCCAATAATATTGAACATAATGAATGAAGAAGGATTCGACTTGAGGCATCGAAATATTTAATCTTAAATACTTCACTCTTCCATAGGACTGTTAACGAACTGTTGTTTCATTGTGTCGATGATATAGTGGCCCAAATTATTTTGAAAGAAATTCATGGATCAGTAGATTATAATATTCACATTGGTGGTCAATTTGCTTCCAGCCACTGCTCCAGAAATTTTAAGAACTAGTTACTATTGGCCTTCTGTCTTTGGGGATTCATATAAGTTTGTATAAGCTTATAAGCTTGTATTGAATTTCAAAAGTCTGTCGGCAGGGAAAAGTTCTTTGTTATGCCTTTACAACCAGTCTTACCTGACTTTCCTTTCTATAAATGGGGATTAAACTACATTGGAACAATCAATCCTTCATCTTTTGCAGGTCATATTTTTATCTTAACTGCAAGAGACTACTTTACGAAGTGGGTTGAAGGAGTTCCTCTTAAGCATGCACAAGATGAGAAAATTATATTCTTTTTAGAAACAAATATATTTTCTCGTTTTGGTCTTCCAATTGAGATTATTTCCGATAATGGACCAGGATTCGTATCTAGAAAATTGACCCAATTTATTAATAAATTTGGAGTAAAACATTTCACTTCATCAACATATTACCCTCACGAAAATGGGCAAGTTGAATCCACAAATAAAAATCTGCTTAAAATTCTCAAGAAGATCATTAATGAAAAACTTTGCCAGTGGCATACCTTATTGAATTATACATTATGGGTAGATCGTACCACCACCAAAACAAGTACATTCCATTCTCCTTTTCAATTGTTATAAGGTCAAGAAGCTATCATGTATGTTGAACTTGAACTACTCTCATATTAGCTTTACAAGCAGAAGAGTTAAACTCTACAAATTTCCCTCAAAGATTACATGTTTTTCTAGCTTTAGAAGAACAAAGAAGTTATGCTTGATAAGCTTAAAAAAGACAAAAAATAGTTAAAACATATTTTGATAAGAGGGCTAAAGTACCTATTTTTTCAGCTGGTGAAAAAGTATTTTTATGGGATTCTGCACATGTTGATAAAGGTAAGCATTCAAAGTTTTAGAAGTTATGGTTAGGTCCTAACATAATTGCCTCTATTGTTGGAAACAATTCTTATTTACTTAAAGATGAAGATGATCGATTATTGTCTTATACGACTAATGGTTCACATCTAAAACACTATGTTGAACCTAGTTGATTTTATTCATTATATCTACAACATTTCTTGTAAATATTTGAATTTGGTTTTTATAGATTTTTGTTTTCCTTATTTACACTTTGACTTTTTTTTCTTTTCTTTAGAAGAACAAAGAAGTTATTCTTTTGATAAGCTTTAAAAAAAAAGACAAAAAATAGTTAAAACATATTTTGATAAGAGGGCTAAAGCAGCTATTTTTTCAGCTGGTGAAAAAGTACTTTTATGGGATTTTGCACGTGTTGATAAAGGTAAGCATTCAAAGTTTCAGAAGTTATGGTTAGTTCCTTACATAATCGCCTTCGTTGTCGGAAACAATTCTTATTTACTTAAAGATGAAGGTGATCGATTATTTTCTTATATGACTAATGGTTCACATCTAAAACACTATGTGGAACCTAGTTGATTTTATTGATTATATTTGCAACATTTCTTGTAAATATTTGAATTTGGTTTTTATAGATTTTTTTTTTCCTTATTTACACTTTGACTTTTTTTTTCCTTTTCTTTACTTGAGTTTGATTTTGAAGACTTTTGTCAAGTAGATGGATCAGTCAAGTTACTTTACTTTCATTGGTTTGCAAAACTTTTATTGAATTTAACTTGAATGATGAAGAATACAAACAACAAAATATAGATGAATTATCTTTCTTGCTTGCAATACTATTTGTTGAGTATTTGTCAAACCAACTAAAATACCTAGCTGCAATTTGATTGTTACAACTCATGCCTATTTTTTTTTCCCATTCATCCCCTCCATGAGCATGTTTACTATGAGCATACTTAAAATACTGAACAAAATCATGTTGAAACATCATTTCCTGAGAAGAAGAGACAACCAACAAATTAAAACTCAAAAGTTAAAAACGCGAAACTTGATTATGAGTTCTA
>SNQJ01S0046906.1:51369-64315 GCA_010110895.2 Picea sitchensis
ACCAACAAGCCACAGGTCCTTACATTGTAACCAACGCCCAAAAGAATTATTAAATGATGCATCTGCCCAACCACTGAGGGAGTTGTGTGTACCATATGACTATTTGGGCATGGAAAACAATGCAAGTATAGTGATTAATGCAGGCTGCAGAGGGCATGAAAATCGAGACGAATTTCTTCTGGGGCCTGGGAGTGCTAGAGTCGGATCGAGGCGTGGAGACATACATTTTTGGGTAATTCAACGCCATGAATTCAGTGGTGTTGTATGTTTTCTTATCTGAGCATTATTTATGTAGCTTGACTTCAGAATGAGGTATACTTATGTATTTTTCCAAATTCTTTTGTTGAGTTAATGAAAGAGCCTACCCATTTGAGAGCAGGACCCGGAGACGTTGTCAACCAGGGACGAACTTTGTTATCAAGTTTTTGTCTTCATATCTGATGCTTATGTCTCTTCATTTTTGAGCTTTTCCTTCTTTAATGGTGCACTTTAATTTATGCTCATTTAATGCAACTCTTTATAAGTCACTCGATGAAAAGATCCCAGATCACATAGTCAGATACTATTTTTAAGGTTATAAAATAGACAGATTGCTTTATTAAACTATTTAGGAGATAGACTAGTTATAAAAACAGTTACAATATTTAAGGATGTTTTAATAGTTTTTGTTTTTTTTTTTTGGATTTATATCGCTTTAGTGTCTCTGTTTTATTTTCGATATTATGTATTTTTTTTAATTGATATTTAATTTTTCATCCTAAGATGTGGATTTTTTATTAATGTTATGATATAGATATTTTATTAAATATCTTTAATTTTTCTAAATTAATTAAAATTTAATTTAATATATATATATATATATATATATATATATATATATTCTTAATTAAGAAAGAAACAAATTTTATTTATTTATCTTTTCTAAAGATACAATTTTAATTTCCATATTTTTCTAAATTTCTACAAATACATTTATTAGATTCTTCAACTAAAAACTGCAAATTAGTTATGAGATTCTTCACTTACAATATGCATTTCTATAAATACACTTATGAGATTCTTCGATTATAACATGCAAATTAATTATGAGATTCTTCAATTACAAATTAGAAAATTCAAGTTAATTATGAGATTCTTTAATTAGAAAATGCAAATTAATTACGTTGAAGGCGTTCTTTAAGGGGAGTTTCTTCTGGAGCCTTTTGTCGTCTTCCCGCAACGTATTAACACATGCCACGTGATTATGTCCACAACAAATAAAAAAAAATTCCACGTGCACCGTATCAGCCAATGTCGAATGTCGATGATTATGTGTTTTGGGCAGTGAGAGGTGGAGAAGGAGATAGGCATTGGAGGCATCCGGGTCATCGTGATCGAGGCAGTGGAGAAGGTATAACATCTATATGTGTGTGTATGTGTGTGTGTGTGTGTGCACTCCAATATTTTTCATTACAATCTTTCCACATTTTCTTTGAGCTTCTCAAACTCATAAACTCATATAATCCATTGCAATTTGCATCCCTTCCCATTGGCCCCCATTTCTATCTATACATTCCAATTGTAAATGGCCTCCACCTCCACCTCCATTACTATCAATCCACCCCCAATTCTTGCTACGAGGTATTCCTCAACCATCAAGGCCTAGATGCAAAAAAATCCCTTTGCCAACTATCTTTACCGTCGCCTGGTTTTACATGTATTATGAGTCTTTTGGCACAAGGAAAAAAAGCAAATGGGAGATACTTTAACTTCTCAAGTACATGACACTATCAAAACCGCCTCTGTGCATGTGGCTATCTTCTCGCCCTAATATGCAGAATCTAAATGGTGTCTAGATGAACTCCCCATAATGGTGGAGTCGAGGAAGCCCATTATTCATGTATTTTACCATATCCAGCTCGACGAGCTTAAACAAACACAGGGGGGAGTAGTCTAAAGATAATGGATTACTCTCAATCGCTTTACAACTCCACCATGATTGGAAATTGGAGGATCGCTCTCTCCACAGTTGCAGGAATAAGTGGGCTAGAGATGCAAAAGTTTGACAGGTGGCATTGTATTCCAATGTACAACACACAATAAATATTTAGAGAACAAGGTTAATGTATGTATGGTGTTGTATTCATTGTATTTAAATTAATAAATAAAATTAAATGCAAGAGTATATGTTGGATTCCACAATACTACTACATACTTTTCAAAGTGGTTTAGCTCAATGTTTTTTTTGTTTTGTAATGCAAATCCAAGAACCATGTATGGTCAATTCACATGGAGCGAGCTTTGTTTCTTATGTGTTGTTTATACATTTGGAAAATAAATGGAGTTTTTTCAAAACACTCACCAATGCGAACTTGTCTGACAATCTAGTTCACAAAACAGAAACAATAATTTCAAATCTGAATTAAGAGGTGATTGGGATCCTTCAATAGTTGAGATTAACGCTTGCTCACATGTCCATTAACTCGTGGTTAAGCGTACGATGGAGAGAAGACCAAAAATGGTGTTGATTCAACCACGTCACTACTTAGATGCATATGACCATGACTCAACATGCCAAGTTGGGTATCGTGTTGTTGTTTGAAATGAAATGAGATTCAACCAAAATCCATTGAAATTATAGGAAATGAAATTTAACATCCCTGTAGACTAGGAACAAATGGCAATGTTTCATTCGTTATCGACAGACGATGAAAAAGGAAGAAATACCCCCCCTTAAAATACACCTTCGGTGTAATAAGTGGGTGTGAGTGTGTGTTTAGAGGTGCATAAATAAAGTATATGTGTTTTTCCTTCACACCCTAATTTCTATATAACTAGATAATTGTTTTGTTCTCTAGGTGTTAAGGGACATGATTGGACTATTTACGTATTTTGCATACAATGCAATGCAATAGGATTTGGATGAAATGGCAAAGAAAAACAATGGAAAAATTATCTACCCGAGGACTCGCATTGTTTGTGATTACACGGATCTTAGTAAGACACTCATTTCATAGAATTGCAATATACCACTCATTTGTACATATAGTTTCTGATTAATGTGAATTAATCAGATGCTTCCTTTTTGTTTCAATTACAAGGGGAAACAAATACAATCATTATGTATTTATTTATTTATGAGTGAAACAAATACAATCATTATCATGTATATGTATATGTATTACCATATCCTAAATTTATTTGGTTGAATTTGTCTTTAATATAAATGCAATCAAGCAATCATAACCTTCTCTCTTGATATGTGTTTCTCTTTTGTACCTTATCTATGCATATTTCTAAGATGCTTCCAAAGTTCACACACACTTCATTTACATGTATAACAAGAACTAGGGAAGTAGAGTTGATACAAAATAAAGCTATAATTGGGAATGAAATAAATGTAAAAATTGTCATTCTATGAATGAACCCCAGAAGTGTGTGTGAATCTTGGAGAGATCTCACATCGGGAGAAAAATGATTGGTGATTTTGTCATATTTGAACTTTTGTCTTGTTTATCCTTATTAGACAAGATAATTCTTTTAAGGCATCTCTTATAAATAAGGGGCTTCTGACTTTCAAATGGAAAAATGGAATGTATCATGTTTTTTTTGGCATTATTGGTCGCCCATCAAGGCATGCAATAGGTGATTTTCGGGAAGCAATCTTTTTGCATATTTTGTGATAGTCTCTCTCCCCTAGGATTCAATATTTTCATGCTTTCATTTACTCGATTGTCTCCTTACAACATATATACAGTGCTATAGTTCACTATATTTTTTAATTTCGCAGATTTTGTGACAGTATCTCCCAGGATTCAGTCTTTTCATGCTTTCATTGACTCATTGCAAGATATCTATATAATGTTATAATTCACTATATTTTTTAAATTCTGTTGGTTTTCCTTGTAAAGCACATAAAACCAAAATCCAAAATCGAAGTAATCTAGGATAAGAATGTGAAGAAAGCTAGGTTGTTTTTTGTTGCTTTTGCATGTGGCAGTTTGAATCCTGCAAAAGTGGAATTGGTGACCTCAGTTGGATTTTTTACTTTTAAAATTTATCTTTGAATTGTCTTGGTTTGCAAATGGATTAAACTCTTCAGCTATAGTGTTGCATATTGTTGCTTTATATTATCCATTAATTTCCCTTCAGGTCTTTGCAATCTATTTGTATGGAGTGGATCATTAATCTATGAAAATGATAATTTGGATAAACATAAGATGCTTAATAAGTTATGGGTAGTTATCCTTTTAGAACCAAAAAAGGATAATTTGGATGATAAATTCACATTTACAAGTTGATGGCTCATTATCAATTGCTAAAATTTCCAAAAGTGAAGAAATGAGAAAGAAACAATACATGTTAATATTATTATATTGGTGAAGGTAAATTTGGGTGTGCAATCCACTTTTATACTAATTCGAAGAAGGTGTTATTTTAAGGGGATGTTCTCTAGAGACTTTTGTCGTCTGTACATATAAACAAGTACCACATGCGTCTATCCACAATGTATCAACAAGTGCCATGTGACCCTGTTTGCGACCCACTAATGTGATGGATGCATTGCCTGTCAATGTCATCGGTGAGATTATGTTCAAGAAGGCGATAGAGATAGCCGCAACACAGGTAGTGTGGACGAAACCCTAGAGAACACTCAGGACGAAAATGTTTTCCATTGTACTCTTGGCTTACACCAACCTTGCAGATCTAAAGCAAGGTATAGCCATACATAGAGAAATGATTACAAATGGATTTCGGTGTGATATGTTTTTGGACAGTGCTCTTGTAGGAATGTTGAAGTAGGGATTCCTTGGATGTTTAACCATAAGAGAGCATAGAGTTTCAACATTAAACACAAGAGAGTGCATCGCTTCATCAATGTCAACCAAGATTTTTTGGGGGGAAAAGCCCTTTCACCTCCTTTCATCATCAAAATGGTTTGATTGTTGTTGTTTTTTAGATTAAGAGGAGTTAGGTAACTATAAATGGAAAATAACATCCATGAAATATATGGACTTTAAAAAAGGCAATGAAATAAGGTGAGTAATAATATTGCAACCCATTATAGTTTAAGAAAAAAAACTTTATTTTCCAACATATATACCATGGATTTTGTTCGTTATTCCCTTCCCCCACTTCGGGGGTATGCTAGTATTACCTTATCTTCACTTATATCATATTGTTAGTTTTGTGTAAATTTAGGTTAACCATGAACAACTTTTGGTTATTTCTGTGTAACTTTTGACTTTTCACAAGTTATCGAATGGTGACCTCGGATTGTTATAACCTTGTTTTTATTCACTTGAATCAATCGGTGTTCACTAATTCAATCCTCATTTGAAGGAATGGTGGCAGAATTCAGGTCGGAACAGTCATGACTCACTCATGATGAATTGATTTTCCCAATTTAATGGTGTTTCCCTAACTAGTGGCTTGATGGTAGCCACTATTTTCTTGGTCTTTGGAAACTACCCAACACCGAAAATACTCATCTCAAGGAATACTGCACAGAATATTTTGTGTTCGAATTAGAGTAGCTTTCGCTATTTTTATCCTCCGTGGAAATCGGTTAATTTAACTATCGTTTTGATACCAATAGGGTCTCTGACAACACTGGTCCGACAAGTGGATTCTATTTAAACAATTCCACAATGCTTGTGTTGTCAATATGTATGCCTCCAAGAAAGATATTAACTTATTTTATTTATTTTCTTCATTGATGCCTTATGATTATTTGGGACAACAAATTCTGCGTCTTTTTTCTTGACTTGCCGTGTTCTTTTTTAATGTGGAGCAGATTAAATTTAACAGTACTTCAAATTTGTGTTGTTGACAATTTTTTTTTTTTATTTTTTTTTTCTAATCCTTCTTCGAATTTTCTGGAAACTCTGAAAATCTTCAGCATGGCTAAAAGTTGGATCCAGACAAAGCTCTAATACCAAATGAGACGAACAAAAGTTTGCTCACAAAAGAAATATCCAAAATACTTGGAATATAACACAATAATCCATGTAGGATTATAAATAATATATAAATGTATAAGAGAATGAATAAGATACAATAAGATGGTTATAATGGGAATGAGGACCCATTTATATACCCTTGCAGGGGTTCCCTTTCATGAACAAACACGTCTTTTCATTTATGATGTATTTAATTATTATTATTTTATTATACATATTTCTATGTATTTGTGTTCATAACAACAAGAAGGGTGTATGTTGATTAATGGTTTTTCTTCCATCTTTACATTACTCCTACTCATTTCTCCCTTGCATTCTTGAATTATTGTGTTATTCTCGGAGCCATAGCTAAATCATATTTAACAAATTTGTATTATATGTTTACTATGTTGTGTCTTGTATTCTACTTTAAGAATTTTGCATTAATTGGAATGATGATGGCAATTAGATGAGCTTTTTCAGTTGAGGGAGTAACAGAGGTGGAAATGGAGGAAATAGAGGTGAAAGGGAATAATTTCCAAATGTATTTTGGCAACAAGGGAGACACAAGAGAATGAATCTTTCCATACACTTTGATGAAGATTCGAAAGAATTTAATCGGCTAGTACAAAATGGTTATCTGAACCTTGATGGGCAGCCATGATCAGGTGGATCTTTGATTGAGAAAAATTGAAGTTATCAAATTTTGATGAAATTGTACTCGTGTTGAAGAGCTCGATGAGATATTTCCAATGACACTTGAACGGTCTCAAACAAACATAGTATGAGAAAGTTATCGCATTCTGAAGTTTTGGTCAAACAGGTAAAAAGGTTGATAGGACTGGCATGTGGCATCATCACTTGCTAACACGTGGCATCACCATAGGTTGACACGTGGTAGTATGGTTGTGACATGGTAGTATGGACCTGATGTGGATTTTACGAATGATGATATGGCATTGTACAAATGATGATGTGATATGTTTGTAGGGCATAAAGATGTTGATGTGGCAAGACAAGTGGCACTGTATGGGTACTTAGTGGTAGTATGACATAATGACATGGTATTTTAGGTGGCAGTATGGTAGGATGATGTGGAATTGATGTATGCAGTGACTTTGCACGGTATGGGCCACCACATGGGCCAATCAAAGGTCCCCACGTGGCAACCCAATTTTTCCCAAAAGGGCCTTATCATTTCTGGAAGTGTCGGGCATGGGAATTGAACCTCCGACCTAATTGCAAGGAACCAACAACCTTACCAATGTTCCACAAACAAATATTATGAAGGATTGTCAAAATATTTTATTTAAGGTTATGTTGTTATAATGGTATGTCAAATGGGGGGTCCATGGATTGGAACCTGCGACCTCCACCAAACCGTTTGCCCATATATTTATCCATACAACCAACCACCGCCACTTGTAACCAATATGCCAACGGTTGAGTTTGGATAGCCAACAAACATAGTTAGTTTTGTATTGTTGTTACAATGGTAACTTCCAAATGGGTGGGCCGTGGGCTTGACCCTACGCCTCACGTATAACAACCAATTAATATTACCATTGTGCCAACTTTATATGGCATGAAAACAATCATATTGGTTATTAAAATGTATTCCAAAGCCCATAAAATATGATTGGCTAAGAAATTAAACCATCGACCCCTTGTTATATAAGCAAGGCATTTTACCATTGCACCACATGAGTGGATTTGTAATAGAATTGTTGTAATGTTGTTTATATGCAAAGATATTTCTTGCATATAACTTTAGACAAGTGGGTTTTAGGCATAGTTTTTGGCAGCCCAAGTGTGGGAAGTGTTTTTCCATTATGCTAAAACTATTTTTGTAGCAAATCAGTGGCTCGTCATTAAAATGTTTTGTGAGGAATTTATTATTATGTAGATGCATTTTCCTTTATAATTGAAGGACCAAGCATTTTTTATTGTAGAAAGAGAAGGGAAAATTGTTCCTAAGCATGGTGCAATCTTCTTAAAGAAGCCAAATAAATTTTGTTGTAGTTTGGAGATCCATTTGATGTAATTATGCATTTGACATCATTAATGGAGTGATTTTGCAGTTGAAGCGGGCTTGGAGACGTAGCCCGGGATGGGTGTTGATCAAAAAATTTGATTACTTAAATTTCCCACTCTTGGGATAATAAAAAAAAAAATCAATATCCGAAGAAGTAAATTTTGGTAGATTATCAGTTCATTATGTAGCCCTCAATATCAACTTCTTCACACCTTTTTCGGATTCAAAATCTGAGTTCGTATGCTCAAGATATCCAAGTTTTTGTCTAACCGCCCAAAAAAGAGTGTTTTTCCATGTGCAACACAACTAATTTTATTGGAAATAAGATTTTCAATAATTATTTCCATTTTCAGAACCATGCACCTTTTCTTGGAACCATGTCAAATTTTTCAGAACCACATTCATCTCTTGGATCACATCATTCCACACTTAGAATCTTTTCAAAATTACGCACTCTCCCATTTTCCCTCTCCTATATTCTCCATACTTAGAATTTTTTAAAGAATCCCTATCCTTTCATAACTTCCCTCTCATTTCTTATCTTCCTAACACTTAGTTTTATTATTGAATTCCACTACACCCTCTTTCCTTTCCTCTTACCTTTCGATACATAGATTTTTTTTTCACTTATCCCTCTATCTCTTCTCCTCGAACTCCCCTCTTCGCATACTTAGTTTTTATTTTTGCATCTTATTTTCCTCCACACTTCTCTCTCCTTACTTTGCCTCTCCTTCACTTATTCCCTTACTTTTCCATTACCTCCTATTCATGCAAACTTGTGGACCTACTCTCCTCTCCCCCCTCACCTCCACATCCATCACTCCATATTCACATTCCCTTTCCCCTCTCTTTTCCCTCACTCCCTCTCCCACACTTAACCATTTCTTCATTCCCCTCACTCCTCCATGCGGAAAAAAGGTTAAGTATCTCCGTCTCGCCTCCTCAGAAGAAGAAAAATTCACCTCATAAGAAGAAATATCCACTAACCAATTGATCCACCCACTACTTCCTTCCTTGGTTGCAGGAATATATCCCTAAGACAATAGAAGCAGACTTGATTTTATTAACCATTTCTTCATTCCCCTCACTCCTCCATGTGGACCGACATAACTCGTCCCTCACTCTGCATATGCATTCCCTCCCTTATTTCTCCTTCCTCACCTCCCTCCCTCCTTCCACTCTCTCATTCACTTCCTTACCCACTTAAACCACTTTACCTTAAGTCTCTTCTAATATTCATTACCCAATCAAATTAACCCATGTGGAACCTTATTTACCCAATTACATCATGACTCATGGCAGTCTATGGAGGGATGACACATGGCATCCTATAGGCGGATGACACATGGCAGACACATGGTAGCCTATGGAGGGATGACACATGATAGACACGTGGTAGCCTATGGAGGGATGACACATGGCAGACATATGGCACCATACAACTCGTGACATGTGGCAAAAAATGGAGATATGACATGTGGTAGATTATTGACTTATCACGTGAAGACACATGGAGACATTTGTACTGTTGAATCATGTTGACTGGGCATGGTGGAAATATGATTGGGTATTTAAAATATTAATTAATTAATTTCCAAGGGATCGAATGCTTAAGTCACTATAGTCTTCTTATTTCACACATTAACTGTATAACACACTTTTAATTATATACCATTAAAATACCCATACTCCCATACATGTGGGATAATATTTTTAACCAAAAAATAGAACTTCAAAAGGAAGAAGGCGAATTTGAACCAAGGGCCCAAATTGCCCGGTGAAGATCAATCAACGACTACTAAGCATTAATCTTCTGAAGGACATATCTTGAGATATGGGAGTCGGAATTGTGAAACCCTTACCTCGTTAGAAAGGTATTTCGATGAAGAAGATGATGGAATATATTTCAAGGGCTGAAATTTACCATGATTCTCTCAGAAATTGAAATAACAATCATATTGATTTTCATGGTTTGATGATAGATCTGCTTGGAACCTCAACTTCCTGAGCTCATATCTTGAGATCCATAACTCCAAATTGTTCCCAGGAGGACTCGTTGGAAATATGAAATGATGAATATTGCATCTGGAATGTTTCAAATAGTTGAAAGGGAAAATATATTACTCAAAAAATCAAAACGCAGTACTCTTTTATTAAAGGCACTCAAGTTGAAAATTTTGAAAATAAAGTTTATTAAATTAAAATTTATTAAAGGAATAAGTGTGCCCTACTTGGAGGCATGAATTTCAATGAAATAATCATTAATGAAAATATAATCAAGCATTAATCAAAAGTGGTTTACTCCAAAAGGAATCATGGAAAGTTCTAGAAAGGAAAACCCTAACTACTTGAAGAACATTGGGAGCAGTTTTTCCACCTCAACCACAACATGTACCTATAAAGGAGCCAACTGCAAGAAAGTGAAGGTGACTATACTTTTCTCCATTACATTGAGTCAAACATAAAATCTATCCTTTCACTTTTTCTCTAGTCCATTTTCTGCTACAGTCACTTGTCATCTTGTCTTTGTCTTCTTGGTATTCTGTGGGATTTAGGTTGATTCTGTTAGAAATAATAGGTGTGCTCATTTAACCATAGAAAATATTGAAATATTGTCACCCAACCATAGGTTGAAGCCACCTCTGAGAACCTTAACCTTGACAAAGAGAATAATTATGGAAGCAAACCCTAGGTCCCCAGCGAGGCAGACCATTCTACTTGACCACTGCTCAAAGTGACTGCCAAGAAGAATGATTGTCCTAGACCATTCCGCCACACTGGACA
This sequence comes from Picea sitchensis, assembly GCA_010110895.2. NCBI lineage: Eukaryota > Viridiplantae > Streptophyta > Pinopsida > Pinales > Pinaceae > Picea > Picea sitchensis. Next base: position 62,110 of record SNQJ01S0046906.1, read on the forward strand.
CAAGGGGAATCGTTGTCTATGGTACATCATCAATATATCGGATGATTTTCATTACGAAAATGGTTGTCCGATCTGGACCATTTTCTGAACTAGAAAATGCATGTCTGTCAGAAATCTCAAACCACTTTTCAAACTGGAAAGGAAATGCTCATTCTGGACCATTTTTCAAACTGAAAAATGATTGTCCATAAATAAATAACATATCAGTGCTCCCTCCCAACATAGGAGTAATCTCTTCATTTTTCAATAAGGAATTCATATCCATGAGTCCCAACTTGTTTCTTAAGTATTCAAACTTTTCATCTTGGATAGAGGCTTTACCAAAATATATGTTATCTTCTCATCTGAGGATATATATTGGATAACCACTTCTCTTTTCTGGAATTCATCATAGAGAATATAATGCTTGATCTCAATTTATCGGTCTGTCATGGAACACTGGTTTTCTCTGAAGGCTTCATATAGCTTTGATCATTACAATATATCATGGTCGAATTCAACACTCTTGTTTCCTGCTAGCTCATGATATCGTGGGAAGACTCGAACTGAAACATATCCAAGTAGCACTTCTTCTGTCATCAAGAGAGTTTTCCATGGATTAGCAATCCATCATCCCAGACTTCTAAGTAACTATTTTGATACACTATCTCTGTCATAGAAAGTTTTCACTGTGCTTCTATTGTATATGAGATACTTTGCATCAAGTTGTTTGAATCCATACAAGGTCTTATTATATCTACATACATGGGTCTCTTTCTGGTATAAGATTCTTTCTCACTTGCTTTATTGGGAAGAACAATCTTTTACACATAAATTCCAATCCATGGATACTACAAAAGGTATATTTGGTTTACTGGAACAAGTTGTTGTCATAGTATTCTCCCTCCTTTTGGAAGAACCTTTGAATATTGCAATGATTCCATTCATAAGTATTTTTCACATTTTATTACATACATTTTTCTTTATCATAACTTTCATTTATTCTTGCTCGATTGCTTCTAGTAGGTTCAAACCAAGTTGGTAGTCTTTGTGATTCTCGGTATAATAACTGGTTGTTCTGGCTTTTCTTTCTTTCTTGGAATATTCATGTTCCTTCTCATGTTTCTATTTAGCTCTTGGGTCCATGGAATCTTCTATATATTTCATGCCCTGAAGATTCCAACTTGTTCCTTTCATCATGGGATCACGGATGTAGATGGACAACCAAGGATACCTTAAGGCTTCTTTTCGAAGAAGACTTCTTCTAAACATGTGTTTCTTATCATGGTTACTACTTTCAATGGGAACATGGACAGATACTTCATAATCCTCAATGGATCATATCGTTTAGGATTATATTCCTCCTTATCCTTTCTACATGCATGAATTCATGCTCTTATTTTGGAATTATGTAATCATCTCCCTCCAACTAAGAGAGCCCACGCTTTTGTCTGCATCCTTATTACCTTCTGCAAAGTGTCACAAGTATTTTTCTGATTTCCTCTTGATTGTTGACTTCTTTCTGTTTTGACTTCCTCTAGGTCTCTTCAAGTTTGATTATGATTTTGGCTTATTTGGCAGTTGTTACTTATATAATAGCTTCCACAAGAATTATTACTAAGGATTGTCAACATACTTCATATTTTCATGTGTATTGATTGACTTGTAGTCATCATGATAACAATCCTTATCTTGTTATTCTTCCATAGGTATTGTTTCACTTGAAAATGTTATCTTCTAACAAATAGATACGCATGATATGTATAGAAACTATGTAAACATGGTATGTACAATAACTTTGAAGAATATTGTTACCCTGACTTAGAAGAAGAAATCTTGCTTCATCTTGTTTGAATTTCTTTGAGGGTTCCTTTTCTTCGGCAATTGTTGCTTCATGTGTTTCCTTCCTTTTATTTAACTCATCACAGTGATTTATATTTTCGACAGTTGAAGCATTGTATTTTTGATATATCCTTTTCTTGATTTAGTTTCTTCCTTGAGTCAAACTTCTTCTTATTCCTGAATTTCTTGAACTTTCTTGTGAGGTTTGATCATCATCTTTCCTTTGGAATTTCTCTTTTGCGCTAATCCTTGATTCTTCTTGTGAAAAACAAGTCCAGAGTTCTTCAAATGTGGGATACTCCTTTCTTGTGTTCATGCTTGCGGAAAATGCATCCCATGCCTTGGGAATGCCATTGAGTAATATATTTACCAGTTCCTTTTTTTT